>VXAL01004932.1:243192-289036 GCA_013399475.1 Chauna torquata
AACTAGGCCCTTAGAGCCACCAATCACTACGAGAAAGTAATGAGAGAACACACTTGTCTTTATGAACTTACAAATCTTGTTTCATAATCTGTTCTACTTCCTTATTAATGGAATAAATAGGCACAGGGCTGAAGTGGGAAAGCAGTGGAAGTATTTGCTTGTAAGAACTGATCATGAGGAAGTGAACTCTTGAACCTGGTTCCTGTTTAACTAGAGCATGCTAATAAAGCAAAGGGAGCAGCAGCTTAAAGTGGTAAGCTTTCCTAGGAGAATAGCACAAGCCAATTGTATCCTAAGTCCACATGAAGTAGGGTCTATAAAGAGCAGCAGGTCAACTTCATAGGGCTGTTATTTTGTTTAGAATGAGATTTACAATTAGTTCACCTGAAACAGTAGCGCTCCAGAAAAATCCCTAGTGTCAGGTCATTTTTCCCATAGAATTCCATGGTCACAATCCTAAAGCAGAGAAAGAATAAAAGCTTTAGAGGGGGAATCCTGCCACTGCTAGCTGTGCAATGGCCTTGAAGTACACAGATCTGTACCTTCTGCTTGGTTGTTTTCAGCCCTGTATACCTTCAAAGGGTTTTTTTTTTTCCCCTCGACTACTCTTCCCAAATCCCTGCTGTCAAGTTTGCTAATAACGAGATCTGAGTTTTTACTAGAACAACTTTAAACTTGACGTTTAAAAGTGGAATACAATTCAATTGTACTTCTGCAGATCATGTTCAAGAATACCTAGGCACAGAAGTATAGACCGCTTGAAGCCTTGAACATAAACATTTAAACAGTTACAAAGAAGGCACCATCTAGAAGCTGAAAAAAGCCTAAAAATCTTACACAAATAGCAGCTTTTGATTTCTCAGAATCTGAAGTGACCAAGCCACTTAAAATGTGTAAGTATCAATGTAAGTGTCAGTTCAGACATTTCTGACAAATATCATTAATTTACATCATTTTATCACTGCCTTTCAGTGAGCTTATCTCCTTCTTTGGTTCATTCCTCAGTTTCTACAGGAACTTTAGACCTTCCTCAGTAAGAGAGACATCTTTATATTTTCACCCGAGCTAGACGATGAAACAGAGACCTGTCCAAGGAGTAATGCTAAAAGTACGTCATAAGTTGCACATAATTAACAAGTTACAAGTTCTAAACTAAAAAAAAAATAGTTAAAGCTCTTTACACTGCTGACTTTAATATAAGACAGCAGTATATTCAAACGCCACTCAGATAATACAACCTAGAAGTATCCTGAGATTCTCGTTCAAGATCTATTTTTGCTTGGACATTCTTTGTTGATATACACTAACTTCCCCACAGGGCTGCACACAGGTGTCCTGCCTACAAATATATTACTCTGCAGTCAAAGGTTCAACTAAAGTATTCATTTTCAGGCTGGGCTTTCTTCTTCAGGCCTGAAGGATTAGAAAGGCTGTCGGATACCGCCCTGGACCCACCTGATCTGGCAAGATAAAATTTCAGCAACTGTTCCCATTAGAGGATAGTTACAACCTACCAAGGAGTCCTCAAATAAATAACTTTATGAAGTGAGCACTGACCTTATCTTAGGAAAAAAAGATAGCAAGTACACAAACTGTAGAGGAGCAGTTTTCGTACCAGGGGCTAACACAGGCACTTGGAGCATTACTGGACTGAGCAGAAGAGCTACTGAAGAGAACACACAGCCTCTGATGGTTTACTGGACTCAGGCAATCCACCTGGTAGAGAGAAAACAACGCATTCACTGAGACACCTCCATCCACACACATGATGACAAAATCGTATTCCAGTAGTTTTATTGAAGGCCAAATCCTTGCTTGTTCCTTTTCTACAGATTAACCTTAAATAACTTCAGCTCAGATACGATGTAAGTGCTAACTGCCATTTTTAGAACCGTATAACTACTATGTATAATAAAAGCAATGTACACACTTTATTGGGGAAAGGAAACTAAGGGGCCAAAACAGAAAACAACCAAAGCCCCAAGACAAATGTCCAGAGTCTCCAAGGCACTGTACACTTCAGCACACCTTGGAGTCAAATCTTTGCCAACATATTATGTTGGCAGAAGACTGACAACTGACTTCCAACTTTCTGTCCTTCTCTATAAAGACATCTACCGCTCTGCTGCCAGAATGGAACCATCTCCCCTTCCACACCCTGTAGAACCATGAAATTACTAAATATTCTCTTTGACCACTGAATAAATTTAAAACAGCATAGATCAGTCCGATCTAGAGCAACAACTACTCTTACAGCTCGTAAGATCACTGCCTGTGAAGCTACACAGATTTACATTGAAGCACCAATTAAAAGGTGACTTCTGCTCATGAACTTGAGAGCTGACAGTGGCTCAGGGACCAGAACGTATGAGCATTACAAGAGACCAGTTCTGCTACTCTTGTCAGACTTTTTCCCATACAGCTTCCAGTGCAAGAAAGTCCCAAGACCTTTTTCCTCAGATGCAAATTAGCAGCTGTCATGGCAGTTTCCTATACCTTTAAATACTTTTGATTCCAAGTACACACTGCCTTGATTGGAAATTTCTAACAAGATTCCACCCCATCCATTAAGAGATTCTCACATTTCTCCAGATTACCCAAACTTTTACAAATAATCAAATACCTTAATGTATTTACAGCCTGCTGTTGTTTCCATGACACTAATCCCTCTGAAGAGGGCTGAATACTACACCTTTTTAGAAATCACCAGTACACGCAGCAGGGAAGCTCAGTTTCAGAAACAAAGAAGTTTTTTCCCCCTCCACGTACTCATTTGCAGGAATCAGTCGTGTGCAGTTGAGCTGAACAGCCAACATACTAAACTGATTCAGGGCTGACTTTGGGCATTTCTCAGGATATATGAAAATGGAGTCTCACAGGCTTATACCTTCTCAGGGAAATTCTGCAGTCAGTCTCCTGTCCTGCTTTCTCATGTCCACCTAGTCCCTGGTTATACTGGCTTGTTTAAGCGCCCAGAGCACTGCAATCTAAAACGCAGTGTTGACCCAGTCAAAAAAGCCTCTGGTTTAACATTTAGTACAAAACACTACACATTCTGTATTACCAGAAGAAACCAATGTAACTGTGTTTTCAGTAGCATAGCTTGAATCTTTACCTTATGAGACCACGAGGATTCACTCTGAGCCAGTCCTTTCTCATCCTCTTCAATTCTGCCTCCAGTTTTTCCAGTAGGGACACTGGACACATCCTTACTTTGGGCAAAGGGATCTGTGCTTCTCTGTAGTATCCTCCCTCCTCTGGCCCGATAGTCAGCCAGCATTCTGGCTAAGCTCTGGCTATCCCCTAGATGTTCTGCTATTCTAGTATTAACCAACTCGTGGGAAGGTAAGATTTGGATAGCCTTGGTTTGTATACTCCCATTCATCCCTTGTAGTCCAGAGAGATCCCGTAATAATTGCCTCTTCCTTCTACTCTCCAACTCCTTGTATTCCTTATTAAGGAGAGGAGACCAATAAACTTGCTCAGGGAAGTATTCCCGGGCAGGGCATCTCATTCCTTTTTCAGTCAAAAGAAATGGTTCACGGAACATCATTACAGGAGAAATACAGAGAATAACATCTTTCAACTCCTGCTTAAATGCTGCAGAGTAAGTCCTGAGACGATCCTCAGAAGAAGTTACCTCTTCCGTAACATATAAACCACTATCATCCTGGAGAGGGTCTCTGAAGACTCTCATCTGACTCTTAGATTCCTGCAAATCATCTGCCTGTTGAAGAGGTTCTAGTGGCTGGCTATCCAGAGTGACCAAGTGCTGGTCCATGCCATGGAGGGGCAGCAGAGATGTTTCAGGTATTGCAGGAGGTACAGACTGGAACACTGGAAACGATGACTCCATTTTGTGGTGCTCTTGCTGTTTTGAGGGCACTGTTTCCAGCTGACTGTTCTCTTGGTCACCTCTGTCAAATAAACCTCTGTGTTCAAGCACGGAGACCTCATCAGATGACACTGACTCGGAGATTACAGGAAGCTTTTCAGAGGATAGTTCAATGTCTCTGACTGCTGTGCTGAAATCCTCACCATTGAAGAGGTTCTGTTGTTCATTTTCATCTCCTGGCTCCTCAATAAGGGAGTGAAAAGAAGTGTTTTTGGTCAGAGTAGGGGGCATAGCAAACTCATCCATAAGGAAAGAGATTTCCAGCTGGGAATGATAAGCCACACAGACCATGAAGATCAGGATCTCCTTCACACGGGCCAGCTCATACTCTGCAGCACCACACAATTTGATAGTGCAACCCAGGTGCTGGGGACACCCTTCAAAGAACATTAGCGTTTTTGTTTGATCTACAAGAAAAAACAAACACAAGAGTTAGGATGACAACTACAGCTAACCTGCTCTTAGGTATCCCACACACAGAAGAGATGGAATGGAGACCAAGAGCAAGAAACACTGGTAGCACAATCCAGCTGCAGAAATTGACATTAATATACTGAAATAACACTTATTTTTGCAAGCAAAACAAGCATTCGCTACAAACTTCTCCTGTTTTGTAAAATGGGAGTTTTAGTCTGCTTTGTAAAACTTGTAAAACAAGTCTTCATATAGCCCAGGTGAAGACCACATGGAACATACTGATCTGAACAGCTTATTCTACGATCACTGTAGGCTCAGGGACAGGGTATGCAGCAGTGAAGTAAAATAACCACGACCCTCTCTCATGCACATTTGCTCATCCTTATGAGTCAAAGAGTACAAGACTGAGAGAAATTTAAAGGTTGGAAGGATGTAAGGGGGAGCTGAAGCAGAAGAGATGCAAATACTACTACATTGCCACAAAAACTGCATCAACAGCATTTGTGTGCCAGCACCACCAGTAGCCTGCCAGGTAGTATTTCTTCTTTTGAAGACTTCCACTACCTCAAGGGGGGTTACAGAGAAAAAGGAACATGATTTCTCAGAGGTGTACAATGAAAAGATAAAGGGCAGAGTGCACAAATTTCAACAAGGCGAATTCTGATTGGATATGTGGAAAACTCTTCATGGTAAGGATGATTAAGCCACTAAACATGTGCCCAGACAGACTGTGAAATTTCCATTCTGCAATATTTTCAACACTGCTGACAAGCCCCTGAGAAATTTGATCTGGCAGCGAAGTTAACCCTCTCTGTTTTGAACAGGAAGTTGGACTAGGCAATCTTCAGGGCAGTGGGAAAAGAAAAATCAGTTTGGAAGGAAGAAGCCAGCCTAATTAAAATTCAGCATCTCTCATCTTAGTAAGAAAGGGAGACCTGGCACTTTTTGATGAAGCTTGAGCGTCCACAGTCTTAGTTCACTGTAGTTCCAAGATGTAACAGAAGTAAAGAAAGACGAATAGGAAAGATAATAATCACACAAGGCACCCAACACTTCAGACCTCATTAAGAAGAGCAAAGCATTCAGCCTCTCATGCACACAAAGTAGGACACATGAAGATTTACTCACCATTGGGCAACTGAAACACTTGCATATAAAATTTATGACAGGTTCCCAAACGTGGTTTGGTCAACAGTTGATCCATTGACATCACTAAGTCTCCCTGGGTCATTCGACTTACCCGGTCTAACACTTGCTGTGAAAATGAAAAGAACAGTAAGAATCTACAGTGCAAAGATGACACCAGCATTTTTAGATTGCTCTAAAAAAATGCCAGTGCTATTCAGGCAACCTCTCACTTTGTGAAGTAAGCTCTGGATTATATTCAGTCATTCACCCCCACCCGTACATCAGAACCTCAGAAAAGCAGTTTGGCAAGTATTACTGGTGAGAGGGAACATTGTGACCTTCCCTGGAGATAACTGGATCCATTCAAGTGAAGGAAGTTCCAGGAGGTACAGTGCAGTCAGTGTAGGGCTGGCTATCAGGAGCTCAGCCAACTCCTATAGCTACTCTCTGCTTGGCTGTCCATGCCCTGCCTCACAGGGACAGAGAGGCTCGTTGGGGATCACGGGGGATCCACACAGCATTTGCTACAAATATGAGTCAGGGCTAACTAGAACCAAGCAGGGTACAAAGACCTGTCAGCAAGGGCACAGCAGAGAGCAGGTGGAAACTGATGAGGATAAATTACTTCCTAGGTTTGTCTGTTTTGCCTTCTTGGAAATGAAGTACCATAAAAAAAAAAAAAAGTAGCCCTGGTTTAGTTAGAAGATAAAGACAGTGTTTTGCTTTCTCCAGGGAGCTTGCTACAAGGAGAAATTACAGAGATCCACCACAAGGTGCAGTCTGACATGAAATGCTCACCGGCTTGACATTGATGACTAGAGTGATACCATGCTCCAGCAGCATGTCCTGCGCAATTCGGGACACAGTCTTCTCAACAAGGACCAAATTAGGCCTGACATCAACTATCCGCTGTACATAGTTCTTCAAGAACTCTCTTTCCTGCAGACAGAAACAACACATGGCAGTTAACTAGAGCAAACCCATCCAAAAAAAAAAAAAAACAACACAACCTTAAATGTTTAATATTGCTTACTCATTTATACACTGACCTTTCCTATGAAACAGGAAAACCAGCTATCCAGAAAACACCACCAGTTTTCCATTGTGCACATTTCCCAACCCCTACAAGCACACCACCCAGTTCATCAGTAGTTTGCTGTGTGCCCTTATCACACACGAGGACATGATCCAATGACCGTATGAAGTAAGCAAATTGCAGAATCCAAACATTTTTTCATATGCACAGCCATACCACTCAACAGAAACCACCTTTGTGCATGGAGTCCAGAGCCAGCAGCTGTATTTAATAACCTGGATTATTTCCTCTCACAAAACAATACTTCCCTCCACCGTATGAAACTCAAACATCTTAATGAAAGATCTACATGCACATTACATCCTAACACAGAAAAAGTCTTATATGTACAAATGGTGCTATAATTAGAGCATACTAAATGAAAGCTGTTTGTAATATATGTTCTCCACCTTCAGATACACACTAATGTTGAGTGCTGGCACTCACGGACACTTTCACTCAGAGTATACAACCGCTCTGTGTCTCTTCGAGTCCCTGCACTACACAGAGAGCCTCAGTCCCTAAATCTGTACTTGGGGACAGTGCTTCCAGAGTGGGATCCCAAATGCTGTGCACTGCAGCAATTACTCTCCTAGCCATCCCCACCTTCTGGCTTCATTTCACTCTCTCTCCACTTTCATTACCATGCACAGAAGGAGAAAGCAGAGCTGCAACCTTGCAAGAACTAATGGGCTACAATGCCAGAGGGAGAATACAGCTTCCCAAGCCAGGTATTTTCAGTTGTGTTACTGTGGCTCACATCAGTCAAGTTTTAGAGGTTCTGGGCAAAAAAAAGGCACCACAAAAGCAGTTTGCCAACTAACAGAAGCTGACCTTTTCAACTTTAGTATTTCTGTAGTATTCTCTGCCCTATGGCACTTTAATGCAGATACACAGATACTTATGATCACGTTCTGAAGCAGGCACTGAAACAATTGCAGCAAACAGCAGTCAGAAAGAATAGTAGATACTTCTACGCTGTTCAGACAAAGGACAGGTCTCAGCTTAAGCTTTTACTGGAAAACCACCTCATTAGGCACAGAGAAGCTTTACTGCTAAACCTTTCATACACGTAAACTCGTCTCTTAAGCAGCAAAAGGAAGTGGTCTTAAATGCATTTTAAGGAAATCGTTGAATATGGGGAAAAAAACATTATGGCGCAAGCTCAGTAAGGCACCAAATGCCCAAGTTAAGAATATCCTGGCAAAGATCTGAAAACTGATCCTCAGACAGGCATGCACTGCATTAAAGAAAAAGTCCACCCATTTCAGTGTTTTCATACCCAAGGCACCTCCCTGCTCACAAGGGCTGAGCACGCATTCCAAAGTGACATTTTGCAGTTCATCACTTCGTTAGGTTGGGTGCTGTCCCATTTGTTCAAGCCTGACAAAGAATTATGCGGGTACAACCTAACTGTCACCTATACTCACTTCTTTAACATGTCTCTGCACACCTAAACCATGCCTAGTTCTGACCTTCTGAACTGTATGTTCCTTATACAGTGCATCATTAAAAATGAAAGATGTTTCCTAAAATACTGCATTTAATTGTAAGGATCAAAATTGCTTTCAGTACATGTAACTCTTGATGCCAAAAACCCTCAGCAGAAGGCTACAAGTTTGTACTCTACTTAGTGCAAGTTTTCCTAGCTAGCTATTACAAGAGGAATTTTTCTCTTCCCTATGCAATCCCACTAACTCAAGTCCACCTTACACACTGAAGAATTAGATGTGCACTGATCACCCTTTTGTCTGAATCACTGAATCTCAGGCAATTTTAACCAAGAACAAAACCATGCTCTTACCTGAAGTACTATAGGGTCTATGCAGGTAAACTTTGTTTCTTCTCGATAGAGGTACTCAATTGAGCACTTCAGCAGAAGAATTTTGGGATTTTTTATGCAAGAGTTCATCTAGGAAAGAAACAAGATAGTTAAAAGACTGACAGCTGGAAGGGAAAAGTAAATAGGGAAAAAAAAACACACCAGACTACCCATGACTGTATTTAAACAAAAGTATCTCAGTTATTCCCCACACCGACTATACATTCTTCTTCTTTATGAAGATGTTACACCACGTTCTTGGAATTTCACAGCTACTGTCCAGTAACAGTGCAGTGTTGAAGGTTTTTGCAGTACCCCCAACTACAATAAGTCACACTAAGCCTTAATACAACTCAGAGCCTCCATCCAGATCACTTCTATTTTGACCTCCAGCTTTATTTAAAGGTTTACTTATGTGACACTATAGTGTCACATAAATCATGACCATAAAAGTCTTTTTTCTGACTAAACCTTGAGGGTAATCATTAGATGCCTTCTGGAGTGACAGAGGTGGAAAGGATATTTTGCTATACATGCATGAGGAGAGGTTTTTCCTCCTGCCTTCACTAGAACGTCGGAGCTAAAAGAAAACAGCTTTGAAAAGAAATGCATTAAAATACATTCTTGTTCAGGGGCTCAGCAAACTGGATAAAGCCCATATAACTCCAGATTGGTGAGAGAAGCTTCTAACACAAAAAAGGAAGTGACAGTGCACTTGTTTCCTCAGCACACACTACAGCCAGCACTTGATTAATCCACTCTGCATTACCTTTTTGTGTGCAACATTCTTAGTGCAAACAAATCCATTCACCACCATGGAGTCAAACTTCTTTCCACCAGGGATCTATCAGAGCAAAAAAGTTAAACACTTTTAGAACTGTTATACATTCCCATAACTTCTAAACACCATAAACCTAACAGAACAGCTATTGTTGCTAGTGTGCAAGCTAAATCTACATCCTCAATTATCAGATGAAAGATCAGATGCTGTCATGCTGGACACACAACTCTTTTCCTTTAAAGTCTGGCAAACTAAGGACAACAATATGAAAACAAGTTCCAGGATCTCAAGGCTCCTCCCAACAGATACATATTTGTGAAACCAAGTACATTCTGGAAGATAATAAGGGAACCCAAGTTCTACAGGTCATAGGGAGCATATGCTTTTGCACATACCATTTCCACTAATAATGACCAAGAGTTGTAATGACCAAAGAGAAAAAATAAACAAACCTCTACCTACTATTTGAACACAAACAGCTGACTGGTGTGCCTACAGTCACAACCAATCACAGGCATAATAAACACAAAACAGGTTCCTGAATAACATGTTTCAGAGGATGTTTCTGTTGCTGGCATGTGAAAACACCTATGAGAGTTTTCATCTCTGAACATCTGCTTTTTGAAACTGGGCTTCACAATAGGCAGCATCAGTTGTTGCTGCCTCAAGAGATGCTACAGAACTGCCATGAGTAACATACAGCTCTCCTTACATCTTACTTTGCTTCCAAATGAAAGAAGCCTCCCAAGACAAATTCCTGCCAAGCAAAAATAAGCCTGAGCCTGTGAGCCTCAGCAACACTACTTCTTTGGAAGTTAGCGTCGTATCAGCCTCTCAGAAGTAACTGCATGCCGCAACTCCAGCCTTACAGTTCAGCAACATGATCAGTGGGTCATCTGGCAGAACTGAATGCACCATCCTATAACAATCAAGTTTTCCTCCACAAAGAAAGTCACTGTACTTAGCATGGGACTGCGAAGAAAGTCATTGTACTTAGCATGGGAGGAGTTAAATCCTTCATAATGGGGAGTTACAGGGCAATAGATTGCTACACAGAGTCCTGCAAGCTATTTACCCAGTGTTCAGTACCTCTCTAATCCAAGCATAAAACAAGCAGAAGCCAAAAAAGGAAACAAGTCATTACAGAGGTGCTGCTCTTTGCTACCTTCTGCAGCCTACAGCCTGAAAGATGAGGTCAGCTCCAGGGCATTAAAGCACCAGGACACAAAATTCCTTCTATACAACTTATCCTAGAACACCGCTTTATCCAAAGGCCATGTTGTCCAATTACACCACTGAATACGTTGTGGATAGTGGAGACAACCCTTCTCTTCAAATAACGGGTGCTGCCAGCAGCTGCATCCTTTGCCTTTCCCTACATTCACTGTCTGAAACTCACTTTTTTGATGTGGACAAACTGGCGGATATCCATGTCATCATCTCTGTTCTTGACATCAGGCCGTACAGTTTGAACTACTTGACAGACCACAGGTACAATGATATCCCTCCATGACAGTGACAGGGACTCATTGTACAGAAGTTGCTGAAGTAGTGCCATCATGTGGTTGTGATTAGCAGAGCTGTAAAACAAAAAACAAAACAAAAAAAGACTGTAGTGAGGAAAATACAGAGCAGTGTTTAATTGAAGTCACCTTTCAGAAGTCAGTTTCTTAACAGTCACAGTGCAGGAAGTCATCTGAAGAAACAGATTCCTAGGAAGTTCTACAGTCAACTCTCTGGTCCTCTATTTCAACAGATAAAACCCCAGGAAAGCAAGCAATCAAAATATACTGTAAAAATGCTGTTTTCTTAATGCAAATTAGTTCCTTGTATTGTCCACAGGAAGATCAAGTCCCACTGAAAGCTGGTGGAACAGGAGGGCTTCACGAATTGTTACTCAAGATATGCAAATTCCTTTTTCTACATTTTTCTTACAGCAGCCTTTCCATGGCTTGTTTCTCCCCATTCTCTTCTCTCAGCAGATCCAGATTGCTGTGGTGCCAGCCTAGGGGCGTGAAAAAGAGTTCTTTGGACTTCTCCTCCACCCTCCTATTGAACAACGACTCTGCAAGAGACAGACAAACCTTGTTAATATAAGTTCACAACTGAATGCCTGTGTCTTTTTGAAAGGCTACTTTGAAAAGCAAAGAATTTACTAAGATGTAAGTCTAAGCCTCTTGAAAGACTGAGTTTGAGCTAGAAGTCATGGTAATATGAGGATGCAAACAATATCAGGTATAACAGTGGTAAGTGTACAAAGGAAAACTGAGTTACTGAAATGCTTGTATTGCTGGTATATAGCAGATAGTTGTTCTTCTGGAATTAAAATTAAGACGAGGAAAAAAAATTATATCCCAGTTTTGCCTACAAATAAGCAGCAAATTCAAAAAACCTTATATATTTGTAATACATAATCATAATGCCTTTTAGATTTAGAATATTGGTCAAAGACACTAATTTGATCCACAGAAAGCTGCTGCTTTGAAGACATATATACTTAAGTGGCAGTAGAAAGATCAAGTTATTCCATTCAGACTGCAGCACAAATACCCGAAATATCTTGGTAAAGGCCTCATTTAGCATGTCTCCCAAGTATATTTTAAAAAAATGCTATGCTACTAATGAACCTCTACATGACTTGTTGTCCTGATCTCAAACACCATCCCTCTGCTAGTCAGGTACAGAGCAAGTTGCTAGCAGGCTGGTTCAACTAGCCTACATCACGGTATTTAATGCTACAGAATTCTCTTTTCTCTCTGAAGCTTAAAAATTTTCTGCAAAGAAGGCAGCACAAGATTTTCAAAAATCTCAACAAGTCTTCTCACCTCCTTTCACTTAACTATCATATATACACACCTATCTCTTCACTATGGTAAACACAATGCCAATGAAGGCTGTATCCACTGCATACAATTTTTTAAATTCTGAATGTCAGCATAAGCTGTAGTCATTTCTGGTTTTGGAAAGAGAAAGAATGTTTCAACAGTGCAGAACAGTCCCCACTTGGAGGGGGCAACTGCCACTTTCAATCACTTTATTGCATAGCATGTCTTCAGAAATGTTCTGTGTGTTTTGCATTACCAAGATTACAGCTTATTTCATTACAATTTTCTGTGCTTTGAAAGAGTTACTAAGTTATTTCCCACACAGGTATTATGTATGATATTCCAACTCAGAATAGCCCCATTCACATAATGGCTGACTATATTATAAATCATTCATGCTAGTAGCGTGTAACTTCTCATCAACAAGTATGTAAGCCTTCAGAGTTCAAGTTTAAATCAACTAAGAGTGCATGATCTGAATGCCAAATCCTTATATAATAACCTGAGCAGGAATATTGAAAAAAGACTCTAAAAAAGCAGTTTACTTCCATACTCAAAACTGGCTGTATAGAAGATTAGCAGAATTTAAGCTGGGTTTTTCCCTTTCCCCTATCCCACAAAAGTTTGTTTAAAAACTAAGCATTAGTTTAGCCAAAGACTTTATTTTTCTGGCTGCACAGACATTGGGATTTCCCCACTTATTTCTTCCTCTCCTCTGAGCTCACTAAAACCAATAGCATCAAATGGAGAAAATCCCACAAGTGCACCTGACTACAACATTGGAAGGCACACTGTTTTAAAACTCACAACTCTGTCTGATGGCGTTTCATTTCAGAAGTAGTAGTGGTGGAGACAGGAAATCCAGAAAGATTTAAGAGATGAAGCTTTGAACTACCTTGTAGGAGTGCAATTAATCATATCACACCTCCATTTGCTTGCACAGAAAGTTAGAACTGGTGTCTGTTCTACAAGTTCGTGGGTGGGGAAGTTATGAACAGAAGTGATAAACCCTGCCACTTAGACTTGCTTAAAAAAAATTTTAAAAGGTTTTGAGTGTTTTTGAACGAAGAAATTTACGAAGTGAAAGAAATCTGAGCTTGTAAGCACATTCAAAAGGAGACAGAATATAGTCCATATACCAGTTTTGCCACAAGTAGCTTCAGTTTTACTATCAAGTAAATATTGTTAAAGGGTCAATGCCCTATTAAAGGAGTATTGAGGAATTTTCTCCATTATATTAGAGCACACAACAGCAACATTTGAAGTCTCCCCTTACCTTTAATAAAAGCATCACTTATAGAGAACATCTGCTGCCCTCCGTTGTCAGGATTCAAGTACTCTGAAAGAAGAGAGAAGAGGGAGATAGGCGGAGACAAAAAATGACAGGTTATACTGGTACGCTCATATAATTATGATGTACACGCCCACACCAGAAGAAGCTGCATTACTCATCTAAGTGTTTAGTCACTAATTTCGCAACAGCCTGATGAGTGGTCAAGACAAGAATATCCTCTCATTCTTGTTCTATCAAAAAGTTCTAGGAAGACAAGAAAACACTATTTATTACTGTGAAGAAATCAAGCAAACAAAGTAGAAATGAGCAGACTGTACTAGCACTTAAGAGTCTGCTCTTCCAGTTGACATACACTTTTTTTTTTTTATAGATCTGAATACAGTTGTGTCAAGCTGTGAGCAGACACCATGAGAATGTCCAGACAGGGAATGGCCTCCTCACTCTGATCTAAAAATGCAGCTTCGGAAACTATTGTGATCTCACACCCCAATAAAATACTTTGGTGTTATTTCAGACGCAGTGAGAGATCAGCCATAAGATTTATTTTACAGTAAAGGAAACAAAAGGCAGCCTGCCTTTCAAGAGCTAGAAGCCCAAGTCTAAAACAATTTAAAGTGTTTTGAGGAATCCAGGCTGACAGAGGTAGACTCCTAGCAACTGAGGAAAGCAAGAGTTATGTATCAGTTTATATTTGGGAAACAGGATGAAACTCTATCTACTTACACTTCTTCAGCTTGCTAGATCACCACAAAAATACCACAGCAATCTTTCAAGCAGGCTGTCTGGCTACACAAATCTTGTTTTCTCTAGAGACCATTAGCCTGCTGCGCATTTAGTTAGTTTACTAGCTCTTACAAAATGGGATTTTAGTGGGAAAACAAACAGTAGCCCAATTTCTCATGCAGTGTGATGATCCATTATCACCTTTCCTGAGAATGATCCAGACTTACTGCCACAAACAATGCAAAGCCAGGCTTCAGACACCAACAGAAAGCAACAGAAAATTGACAGGACAGAAGCAATCACAAGTCTCTGAACAAGAGCATTCAAGAGACGCCTTACTATTTTAAACTATTTTAAATATCTGAGCTTGTCTGCAGTTACCCAGTTTGAAATCAGATACTCAGTGATTAGTATACCAAACTTAAGGGGCAGAACAAGAAAGCGCAAGTATCCATTGCAGCTCAATGGTTATTTGCAGACTCCTTTCACTTCTTGCTTAGATGAAGCATTTAACATTACAAGCAACCTACTGCATGACGTAAGCTGTCTTACCTTCAGCATTCACTCACAGCTCCACAGACTAGCTAGAGAAAGTCATGGCAGACTGTCCCCACACATGAACATGTATACCAACACCCCCATCCTGCTCCACCTTGCAACAGCCTAAGGGCAGAAGCTCTTACTGTGAACACACTGAAATTAGATCCGACATGTAACCTTGACTGGCATGGCCAAGACAAAAGTTATCCCTAGCTGAAACCTAACCTTGTTTTTTCTCTGGCCAAAGAAGCAGGTGACTCATTCAAACCAGGAACACTCCTCATCAGTAGAGCTTCACCTCTTGTAACTGTTTCCTTCCATTTGTGCTCAAGGGAAGTTCCTGATAAGGTACAAAATCCACACCTCTTTCTAGACCAGAAAGATAACACACTCATAGGTGTGAGTCTGAGACAGTAAGAGTCACTAATAAACACGTTTTGCATCTCACATCATCCCTACATGTATCAAACCCCATGCAGGGGGAGAACAGGACAAAAGAAAACCTGAGGTTCCTGTGGCATATTTTGCATCTGCAGGCAGTTAGCTGTTAATAAATTACCATGCATACTCCCCTNTACCACAAATTCACAGGTCTCTAATGGAAACCAGCAGGTACAGGTTTTAAACATCCTATAGATTTCTCTGGCTAAACATCTAAACAGATCAGCCAAAGACCACAGCTTTTCTTCTAGAGACACAAAGCATGCTTGCATCCACAGATACTCTGAAAAGATATGCTTGCATCCACAAATACGCTGAAAAGCACAGTGCACCTTCTCAACAGAAGGTGCACCAAAAGGGCTCCTGGCAACAGGACTAAGCCTTGGCAAGCAATAGTGATAAGGAACTGCCGCATTGTTACTCAGATTCTCCTCTCTTTCCCCCTCCTAAGTAGATGCTGGCATCAGAAACTACCCAAAATACCAGCTCTAGCAGGATCACAGATACTTGGCTGCGAGGACATCTAGAAAATAAAGTTTCCCATCCTGATAATTATATCTCTTTAAAAACAGCAATTAAAAGCCACATTTAAAATAAATGAGTTCCATCACTTAATCTCTTCCCCCAATTTAAACGCAGAAAGCAATATCGCTTGGTTTCCCATTTTGATACATGACAGAAAGTATCACTATCTTTGGGCAGATGATATTATAAATGAGTCACTATACTTACTTGTAAGATACTGCACGCCAGCTAACTTATAGTCACTAGACTTTCATGGAAACACATTGGACATTACTCAGCCTTTAACATTGCAAGAAGTGCTACGACTAGACCCAGACTATATACAAATCACTGTTACACAAAACAGCTAGTATACCACAGGCCATTGCTTCAAAGCAGCTGACCTCTGTGACCAGTGGAAATTGCATATCCCTTAATCATTTGAAGAAACCCACTAACCACTTAGATCAAAGTTGACGCACACTTCTAGCACTGATGTTTTGTCCCCTAAGTTCTCCCCAACAAATAATTTACACAGCTGTGAGGAAACTGAGTTACAAGACTCAAAATGTGGGCAGTTTTGCTTCATTTTTTTCAATGAAGATTAAGTCACTGTCACCTAGTCTAAGGATAAGACAATTAAGACGAAATCTAGCTCAATACTCTTGTACATAATGGGCATAGGGAAGTTACTGATCCCTGATAGCTACAAACACACAATGCCACTGAATAACTACAGGGCTCTGTTACTAAAACAACCATCTTCCATTTCACATATAAGCTTAACCACCTAGACTTGACCTTCAGGTCAGTATCACTGTGATAATTGGTAACACCTTGGAAGGCACCTTTTGTAGAAAATGGCCAGGATAAATCAAGGATGCAGGGTGAAAGTCTTTGCTTGCACTCAGACTTCAATACGTTCTGGAACCAAGTTTTACAAGTCATCCATTTCGCTACCCTAGGCACTGTGCAGTTTTGTCCCGTCTAATTTTTGGAGACCTTCTATAACAACCACCTAAGTACTTAGGACGTTTCAGTTTCCCTATTGCCAGAAAATATTTCCTGCTATGCGAGACGGTGGTAGTCATTTTAACTTGTTACTTCCTGGTTAGGTCTTCCCTCTAAAGACTCTCAGGCTAGGAAGACAAAACAAGATGTGCACTAAGTCCTCTGTATCTGCAAAGGATACAGATTTTTCCAAAAACTGTAGGATAATATTTACCTCTCCACAGTGTTTTTATGACTTACACCTCCACCTTATCTCAGTTCTGGGCATATTACCGATATTTTTCCCTCAATGGAAATCCATTCTTTTAAAAGGAATTGTTCCCAGTATCCTACTATGAATTGCATTCCTACAGAACAACCTGGTTAAGAAACCACACATTTCAGGAACAGCTAACAAACACCTGTCAGCAGAGATCCAAAGACAGTAGAGTGCTGCCAGTATATATAATTCAAAAGCAGAACTCTCGTTTCAGTTCCCTCACTACTTGCCTTCTCTGATGTTCTTCTCTGAGCTCTCCATCATCAAAATCTTTCTCACAACAGCTTCAGTTCTGGCTATGAAAAGCCTTGATTTGGTTAATAGTTCCTGAGAGAGGCAGGCTCTTTTACGTTTCCCTTTCATCACGTAAAGCTTTTTGCATAGAAAGACTGAGATGCATCTGAAAGCAGGATTATCACTCTACAAGTCTTTTAACACTGGCCACAGCCAAACTAACTACAACCTGTTTTAATGCCGACACACACTGATAAAAGATAAACCTGCTACAGCTGTCAATTCATAGGATACTGCAAGACACCTGGGCCTGGTTCAGGCTCTCTTAATCCAACATCCCTCCTTCCTAATGGGAATTCCTTGACATATTTTCCCTCTCCACACTTTTGTTCCTCTTGCAGATGCATTAGCTTTTCATTTGTTTAGGGCATGAGCTGGAAACAAGACAAAAGGAACTATTAACAAACTGGTGTCAGTAGTGCTGACAACCCTCCCCGTTTTAAGTCACTGTTATCAACTCAAGTTTCAAACTTACTGTGCTCCTCTTTGACGGGTGGGCAAAAAAAGCAGTTAGATTTCTGTTCTTCTAGACATACTTTTAGCAAATAACAAAGGGTGACTACAATAGGTACTGATAAATGCTCCCTCTAATATGCCTCACTCTCCTTCCCATATCTAACATACTTAGCAAGTCAGCTGTGACCAGTTCACCTCCCTCCCTCTCTTTAGTGAGGATTCCACAGCTTCAGAGAATGCAATCCATATGTAAGCATACAGGTAAATCTTGTATACTGATCCACACCAACAGAAGAGATCTGTTAGACTTCATGGAAGGATGAATTCATTAGAAGGAGTCCCAGTTATTTAACACTGCATCATCTTTTAAAGTTGGAAATTTTGTAAGGGGGGTGGGGAACCATAATTAAGAATAAGAAACTCCTCAGAAGCAGTCAAGGACACAAGTTTACAAAGCTGCTGTAACTTGTAAAGAAGCAAAGCAAAGACATCAACTGCTAACCAGCATGTAAAGCAACTAGAATATACTAGGCCAATGCCACTGGCAAGCTTTGGATTCATTAAGTCCGTTTGCAATATAGACAATGTAACTGTCAATAGGTTTTTTTTTTTTTTGCTCATATTTAGTCTTTTGCTCATATTTACAGTCTTTCAATTTAGCATTCATTTAGGAGGAAAAAAACTTTCTAAAGAGGTCTTCAACACTATTTGATTTCTTCCTACTTGAGTGGAGGTTCTCTTTTGAAAAAAAAATGCATCATGTATGTAAGTTAGGCCTTATTGTTCATCATTAAGATTATTCTTCTGTCAAATGTAAGCTTACTCAGGTAGGATTCAAAGCCAGAAGAGAGCTCATCAAGTTAATTTTGTTCATTTGGGTTTTATTTGTTTGTTTGTTTTTTCTTTTTTTTTTTTCCTGCTTGTTTTTCCAGTTTCATCTCGAACTGGAGAGATGAGTATCAAACTGGTTTATGCATGGACTATTTTTCCACCCCAGTTAGCCAGAAATGGTATGTGTGGATATGCCCTACTGTGTATGGACAGCAGGACACCTTGTTTCAACTGCAGAGAGAAAGTCACAGGGGAAGTTACACACGCTGCAGAGAAGGTGGTTGAACAGGTCTCTTGAGCCTCCTCAGAGGTAAGTATATCAAAACTGCAAGCGAGTGCCAGCTAGATACCATACTTCCCACTCTGTAAGACAACTACTAAAGTAGTGTCCAAATAGGTCAGTGTTACTAGGGCCCAGCTCTCCATCATGTGCAACTCCAGCTGGTGACTACCTCATACCTTTTTGGTCGGCAGGGTGAGGGGGCACATGTGGGTACTTGGAGTGCTTCTTGATATGGAAGTTCACGTTGTCCAGCTCCACGTTCAGGCTGATGGAGGCGGCTGAATCACTGTCCATTGTGGACTGGAAGCTGCTGACTGAAGTGCGCTTGCTAGGGCTGGCGGAGTCTTTTAGTGTTGGGTAAGGGGGAAGATACAGGGAGGAGACGGGTTCAAACGGATATCATGAAGGTACCGGAGAGGAGAAAAATTGTCTTTAATAAAGACCAGTGTGAAATACTATAGGAATACAGTATTTTCATAGTTCTTATCTTATCTTGATCTGTGCATGCTGACATATTGGGTCAGCATTCTTCAGTGCATTACCATAGGGCCAAAATCAAGCAGAAGTCTGCCTGAGAAACAGAAAGCAATTTACATGCTTCTCCTCCACTAGAAGTATGAAGCTTTATCAGTTCCACTAAATATAAAATACTGTATCCATCAGAAGAAACAAGAGGACTAGCTAGGTTATAGTTTGCTTAGATCCTTACAGCCCCATGCGCACGTACACACAAGTAAAGCAAGACATGGTTAAATTACTATGTCCTGAAGGACTGGGGAATAACAGGGAAGAAGGCAGAATGAGAACAAGACTCAGCTGAAACTCACTGGCCAAGTTATCTTCTCCTTCATCAGCAATCTGCTCTGTATCACTGTCATCAAACTTGATGTCTTTGAACCAGGATGGCTCAGAGTGCCCCTCTACAGAGTTCACAGAGTCACTGTCTGGAGAGGGGGTTTCCGAGAACTCTGTGCTCTAGTAGACAAGAAAGAAAAAAGGTGTTAAAGCTCAGCTCTGCCGATTTCAGCATATTTATTAAGTAGCCTTACAAAGCAGCCTGTTACAAATGCAGATCAGACATTTTAAAAATCAGAGGATACTCTCAGTGGGCTGAGACAGGTTAGTCATAGAACCACCCCCCTCAGCACAAAATAGAAACTGTTTGGAACAGGAAGCAAACAATTCCTTATACTTCCCACAGTGCTTAGTCTCTGCCTCCTCCCCGCTTCCACAGAAGTTGTGACTAAGCGGCACTACAAGACAAAGTTCATTCTACTGCACATTTTCTGTCACCACACTCAGCTAAGCAGTTTTGAATACTTGTTATTCTCAACAGAAGTGGGTGATGACCATATCTTTTGAACAGAATCCAGCACATGTAGCTTTTGGTGCAGACTAAGCGTAAACTACTGCAGCAACTCTCTATTGTAATTCTGACCAAACAGAGCTAAGTTTCACTCACAAGTCAGGCTCTATCTGGGGCTACTGTGTCAAAACAAGGCCTGGCTATAGTGCCAAATAACCTGGAGAACATCTAAGGGATTACCATCAGCCATCCTGATGCCTCCAGTCACCTCAAGATGAAATTCTCACTATCACTCCTTTGGCTACAAGTGCAGCAAGCACCTGCGTCACCAACAGTTTCTCCTGTCTCTTGTTTAAACCAGGAGAAATGGGATCCTATAGAGCTTTCAGCTGATGAGAACAAGAATTGGCTTTAGACCTTGAGTAACGTAAACCCCCTTACAAATAACTAAAAACACAGATCCACAGGCGTTTGCTAGTTAAGGGCAAGGTTTTACTAGCAAACTGAGATAGTGTGGTTAGTCAGCTGAGATTCCAGATGAAGCTCAGAGCAATCGCAACAGAAGACCACGTGATTCTGGCCAAGAGCTGAGACACGTGATGAAAACAGGATGTTAATGGCTGCAAGCTTTCTGACTGAGGTTCATGGGAAAGCTGAGCTGTTCTTCATTGTGAGAAGCTGCAGAACATGGAAGACTCATAACTAAATGCTTACAGGTAGCTGAGAAGCTACAGAGATATCTTGTTCAAGTTAAAGGCGGGGGGAGGGGGGGGAACACACCACAATCCACGCAGGCCAGTTACCGCTTTTACCCCTCAGCAAGTCTGATTGCAAAGAAATACAGCAGGATAGCATCTCTGGTCACCGGTTCCCTGCCTTCCTCTCAGCTAGACAGTCATATCTGGGAGGCGTGACAGAGACCCCTTCCCAGTCTTGCATCATGTGGCTAAGGTACTGAATTCCTTATTGCTGCCATCACTGGAGATCAGATGGTCACCTTATGTCCAACACAGTATATCTAAACCATCCATTCTTTGAAAATTTTTCAAGCAGCTCAGTACCAGTAATTGCATAGCAGACCCTAGACTATGCACATTATAGAACAGCTGCCAGAAATCAGGCTGACTGCCATTCCAAGGCCTATAAAAGATGTCCACCATAAGAGGCACTGTGTGAACTAAGTGCACTAAGTGTGGCAATTCATCCTCCACAAAGAAAAAGCCCCAAAGCCTTCTGGGCAAATGCAGCTTCCTCAGGCTTTAAACCACTAAGTGAAAAGGCATGGACCCCAGCTCTCTATAAAGGAGAGCTTATTTAGAAAAAAACACACAATGGCTGCTGAGAAAAGGATTGACAATGATTCTACTCAGCACCAAAACCAACAAGAACCATAACATTTCTACTCCCTTCCTCGCTCAAGTCAGATTCACCCTTTTACCTGTAACGGTCGGTACAGGGCATATTCATCTCTGAAGAGCTGATCATGATGACTGACGCAATCTAGCCAGCGTCCATCAACCAATGCTTGTCCTATTGCAATGGCTTGGACCCTGGAGGTATAAGAACAGAGACGGTTTTCTAAGTCTGGTTTTAAACACATATGGTTGATGGTACGAGCATGCTACAAGAGGAAAAAGTCATTTGCTACACTGTACAACTCTTCTGTATTCCACTGGTATATTTAACCAGACACTATTTAAAATATCGTGGAGAGGCAGCAGAACGTACTGGTTCAGGTATGGAGTTAGATGAAGAGACTGACAGTGCTCTAAACTCAACTGAGGTATCCGACAGACAAGATACACTGTTTGTACTCCTCCAGTATCTTTAGCTTGAGTTACAGATATTGATCTGCTGAGGGAGGACCCTGGCTCTACAAATATGAAAACTATCTTAGTTTTATCTCTTTCTTGCATAGTTAAACACATCTAATTCTTTATACTCATTTACAATGCTAAAAGCACACCAGTTCCACTAAAAATTTAGCTACCAAGCCCTATTAGTGATCTTTGATCCCAAAGGCAAACTGGCCCTTTGGAATATCAGTGAACTCAGCAGTCTGCTTTCTTCCGTACTGCATTCTAGGCACGAACAGATTAGAGTGGATTTTTCCCCACTTACAGCAGCAAGGAAATGCTCTGTGTGGCCAAAAACCCGTTTATGGAGTTGGGAGAACACACTTTCATTTTGACCTGTATGTTACGAAGCAGAGGTTTTTGCTAACAGGTATCCAAAACACACATCGCTTGGTGACCCTGCAATTGCTTTCCATTGACCAAAACACAGCAGGGAGCTTTTGATTTATTTATTTATTTTGAGAGAGAGAGACAGAAAGAGAGAGTTTTTGTAGTGTACTCACAGTTCTCTGCCTGCTTGAGTGATAGTTATCCCATACGCCGCCTCCCCCACTGGCTCCTGAACCAGTCAGCCCCCTATGCCCTGTTTTATCTGGGCCACAGGGAATCAGAATCCTACCTGCTTTGGTAAGCAGCAAAGAGAGGGTCTGAATTTTGTTTCTTTCTCATTTTCCTGCAAAGAGGTCTATCTCTGGAGTCTAAGGTATCCTACATTAGCTAAAATTCACACCCTCCTGCCACAGAGTCAGAAAACATTTGTTTTCCTAAAGCATCAGGGTTACCTTGTGGATATGTGTCCATTTCTGATGAGCCAGTTGACTAGCTCTTTTCCCACAATGCAGTTGGGATGTGTCCGCAGCCAGTAGCGATGGTCTTGGAACTCCATCCCACTGTTGTGATGGCAGATTTTCTTCCACAGATCTTTCAGCTGGACTGAGTCCTAGACAGGGAGATGTGCAAGTCACTTACTAGTCTGACCTCAGCACTCGTTTCAAGAGCATCAGCCTGGGCCCTCAGATCAGTTTCTAGATCAAGAACCCTCTACAAAGAGGCATAAAATCTAAGCCATTCTGCTCAACTTATGAAAAAAAAAAAAAAAAAGCAAACATGGGATGAGCTCCTTACATCCTTTAAATAAAGTTGAGAATGAGAAAGAAACAAGGTGGTTACACGCAGAGTTAAGGGGTTTGGGGTTTTAACACAGCAAGCTTTTCTACTGTCTACAAGACACTTATGTCCTCACCACTGCGCTCTTGCATCCTAGTCTCAAACTCAGGTGGTATGTGCAAGGCCAAGGAAAATTCATCCTTTGGAAGAGCGTTTTTCTGTACACTCCGTGCTCGTTCTAGGCTTTGTGAAGCACCCTAGTCCATTATCCAGCCCAGATAAAGCAAGTACTTGACCATGCAATGCACAGTGCCGTGTTCAAGTTCTGACATACCATTTTTTATTGAGGATTCCCTTTTGTAGTATCCAGTATAAAGTCTTTTTTTAGACACTGCTAGCTTTGGCCACTAAGCAAAAAAGCTGTGTGCCCTGCCCAACTCAATTAACACTTTTTGAAGCCATAGATCTCTCCTTCTCACCACCTGGAACACTTCGTACTATGCGCTGACCTTATTTCCAGGGCTGGTAAGCATACGTGCCAACTCTTGTTTAGACCACGCTCCAAAAAAACTGAACTCTCTGCTTTGCACCTGGACCCTTTTGCTTTCCTGCATGCTCTCAGGTTTGGCACAGCACAACCCACTGTTGCTGACTGGGAGCAACCTGGAATATAACCTGGGATTATTCTGAGAGCAACAGAGCACCCCAAGTGATGGGGAAGTGCCACTGTAGCTCACTTTCTGAAATGCCTCACTCATTCTATTTTTGTGCAACAACAAAAAAGCTTTAATTAAATTTTAACCAATTTCAGCTTTCCAGTTAAGTGCCAGACTCACATCATTCCACTTTCCCAAGGGTGCCCTGAGATCAAAGAGCTTTGCTCCACTTCTGTTACTGGGCTGCCTTTCTGCTTTTATTTCCAGCACTGGCTGCCCGGAGCATCATCCTAGAACCAATGTCAGCAGCTCCACTGCCACGCCACGTACAATGTCAAATGGGTCAGTTACAGACCATGTCACAGGACCACAAGATTTGATGCAAGTGGAAATTCCACAGTTTAGCTGCCTTGTATTTTATCCTTAACTCACAAGGTGAATTCAGGAAACGGGACAAACTGGGAGAACACAGTAAATCCTTTCAACTCAAGGATTTTGACCTCTAATTCATAGAACTACATTCTTACTCTATGTATGTACATCTTCCCCAACCCTCTGTTTCATAAGCAAAGTTCATGAGACTTCTGAATGCAGTATACTAACCTTTCAATCACCTCCTGATACAGAGTCAGCTCCACATGCTAAAGGTATTAAACAAACAGCGGGAACTCACAGCAAGTCCTACATTAATTAACACTGCATCTTCTATTCTTACATGAATAGAAGTGATACTACCAAGCCTCTTCTCCCCCAAGGAAGAAAACGGTCAACAAAATTAAACAATGTGAAGCTGAAGTGCACCGGGACTTGATCATCTTGCTGCAAGTTGCATTCATAGCATTGTAGATTTTGCTTTTTCTGCATTAACATACGTGCATGGGGCAAGGGGGTGTAAAGACATGCCTTAAAAATGCTTCTCTCTCTCAGATGGTTGTCTATTTACTGAGATGTGCAACTCAGCGGGAACTAGAGTGTTTCAACTTACTTGCATGCACTCTGCTGACATCAGGCAAATGCCTGACAATATAGAAGTTAACCTTCCTGATTTTAAATGGCAATGGGGAGTAATCTTGAATCTTTGAGTGTGAAAAACACTCCCCTCCCTTTTCTCCATCTTGTTTTGTCCTATTCTGTGGAAACTTTTCTCTTCTTCACCAAAAAGAAACAGTTTTCTTCTTAACATTTTACAGCAACTGCCACCTACAACACTCCTTGTTGGGATAATAGCATTACTTAGAACACTTTGTTACACATTGTTGTGATGTACTTGTTTAAAGAAAAATCAACCTCCTAAAAAATATTTACATTTATTCTGCAAACAAGGGGAGGGGCCAAGTTACGTTTTGGCCCAATAAACTGTAACAGCTTTAACTCATTCATCAGGGTGTAACATTTTGAAACAGCCATTTAAAGTTCCCCTTTATGTAGTTTATGAAGGGGAAAATCTGAACTTGGAGAAATACAGGATCAGATCACTTGATTACAACTGCAGTTGTAGCAAGTATAATCCACACAGAGCCACCATACACTAATTCCGCACACTAACACGCTTCCCAGGACTAAAACTCTACACATCTTTATGCAAATACCACATAAAACTACGATTTACTTCAAGAAGACAGAAGAGCCCAAAGAAGCATAAATATTCTCCATCCCTGCACCACCTGGAGGAGGGGTCCAGGTAAGAATACTCAGACAAGACCCTTTAAAGGCAGCAAGATACTCCCACTGCATGATACAAAGAAGCAACACTTCATTGCCTTCACAGAGCAAGACAAACAGAAGCCTGAAAGGTACCAGAAGGATTTTGCGCTCATCCTCGCTGGTCTCTGCCTTCATATGTGTGCGACTGGCCTGGGGGCTGACGGAGGTCTCATAGGTAGGCACCATCGGTGAACCCGACCGATCCAGTGACAGGTTAGTGATGCTGGCTGATCTGGAGTGCAAGAAAGAAGGATTGAAGTGTTAAGTGTTCATTGTGTGGTGCTTCATGAGAGCAGACAGTGATCTTGTAGCATGCTCAGAAAGAACTTAAGTCTGACACTGTTTGTGCTCCTCAGTACAGACTTATTGCTTAAAGCCCTTCTTTTTCCATCCCGGTCAAAGGAGAAGACAGGATCCCTAGGAAGCAAGTGTGTATTGCTCTGGAACATCTAAGTTAAATGAAAACTTTTGTAAAGCTCTTTGTAGAAAGCAGTCAGAACCAAGTTCAGGCACAGCAATTCATATATGTCTGCATTTGAATACAGTGGGGAAGGAATGGGATACTGTATAATCAGAAGGTCCAGCAGTTTGGAGGTAAGGCAGACTGCAGCAAGGGCAGCCAACCCCAGGATCCCTGTCACAGGGCACTGAGATTCTCCCTACCCTTGACCTGTTTAAAATTCCTTCTCCTCACATCTGAAATATACGACTGACAGTTTGCAGTGGTCAAGTTGAAGTTAGACTTTCTGCTGGACCCGGAGCTCTCTCCAGCTGGTAATTTTCCTTGTACTGTGATACAGAGCATTCACCTGATCTCAAGCCCACTGTTAGGAAGCCTGGGCTATGCGCTCCAATACTAACATACCATTTTGCAATAATCATTGCAAAGCTATAAATGCACATACAAGTTCCAAATAACCTCTGCTCCAATATCCCACAGCTAGATTAAGCCTCTGAATAACCAGAGTGCAAATTCTTCTCATCACACAGCAGCTGCAAATATGCAGCATAAGCTAGTAATGCTAACAGTGCTGTAAGGAGTGCATGTGGACAACATTTCTGCATACAGCAAAAGGGAAGATCAAAATTTCATGCTGAACTGACCCAAGAGGCTTGCAGCAGTCTCAGTTGCCAGCCCCTAGTCTTTGGAAAGAAACTCAGCCAGTTAGCAATTACCCGTTAACAGATACTCTGACTTTTCCAAGAATTCTCAATAGATGATGTGGCGAAGCCAAGCGTGAAATACAAAAGCTGAATTATGGTGGCATGGCTACTGCAAGGAAGTAAGCACTGAAGATACAATAGTCTCAAAATGACTACTTTTTCCTCTTCTTTTTCTTGAACAGGAATACTGGGCTGATAAATGGTTTTACTTAGGTCCTTTTTAGTCATGCATGCAGAATCAAAAGGAAACGATGTTGGCAGTACATCTATATACAATGAGGGGTGATAAGCAAAAACTTTCTGTCCTAGGCATTTGAGGCAGGCTAAAATTCTGCCAGTCTTTTACCATTCAGATGCTCTCAGGCTGAACAGAATTAGAACTGATAAATCAGTCTGGCAGAGTAATGCAGCTTAACAGAAAGCATTCTTGTGTGGAATATGAGACTGACATTACAGCCCATCGTTAAGTACTCCTCCCAGCTGTTTCACAAGAGCTACTTTAACTGTGCCACCTATCTGTAAGCAGCAGGGATTTTTAATTTATGTAAAAGGACATTAAGCAAGAGTTAGAACAGTCACACTTCATTTCATATCTGTGTCCATATCAGTATCAATTATATCCAGGACACAAATGTATTTACCTGGTCTAAAAACAGAGGGGGAGATTTTGCAATGAAAACCCCTATCCTTTAGGAGGACCTGCAGAGAAGTTTGAATCCCTCCGCTTGCAACATCTGACTGATATACTTCCCTCCCTACCCCCAATCAATCTGAGAAATAATATCATATATTTCTCATTCATAGAGAAAAACAATAATACTAGGTAACTTCAGCTAACTGCATCTAGATGCACTCAACGTGCATCTTCTTTGGTACATGTCATCTAGAAAGTGGTATGGTCAAGCTTGCCTCAAAGAAGTATTTACAGCTGCTTTCAGAAGATCTAAAAGCTAGCATTGCTTAGCCCTGAGATTACATTCTGTCCTTTGTAGCTGATATCACAGAAACACTCTTTAAATAAAAAGCTTACAGCTTTGTTTCCACATGCGTCAAATTTTGGCAGAGGTGAGTTATACCTGATCATTACTTCCCAATGTGAGTCCAGAGGGCTAAATACTACAGTGAGATCATGAATAGGCATAGAGAGTTAAGTGTTAGTTTGAACAAGCAGTTTGGGCCTGCCAGGACCAGCTTAGAATCATCCTCCTACTGCACGTGTGAACGAACAACAAAGGCCTTTTAAACTAGATACCATCAATTCACACAGGAAGCTGAAGAGCATCTTCAAGGCCTCAGACATCCCCTGACATCACTGCAGGTATTTACCACTGAGCTTTTAACTCTGGACTCCTTGCCATGTTTGCCCAGAATAGAATTGATTTTTGGTACTAGTTTATTCACCAGTGTTTTACTCCTCCTATGTGAGATCTTTGCTTCTCAGCTGTATGGTCAGTGCGCACCTCCTCTTAACTGCACCCATCACACAGAAGATAAAGCCTTGAAGCAGCCCATTCTGTGAAAGGCATACCCAGCATCCTTCTCAGCTGAGTTCCCTAGTCTTTGCTGGTCCTGCCAGATCCCTCCAAACTGCTGCACATTCTGCATTCATGTAACACCAATGCAAAGAAGTTCTTGAATGTCTCCTGGTTCCAACAATTGTCTCATCTTTATTTCCCCAATTTAACCATAACGGAAGTATTTAACCAGAACCATAGCAGAAGTACTGAAGTGGAAATTACTTGTTCTTCTAATACCAGTCTATATAGTGGGATTAAGCTCAAGCATTCACAAGTTATGCTAAAGCTCTCACGAATATTTCAAGTTCATTCCAATACTGCCGTATAAAGACCTTTGATGAGATTGGAGCCTAAGGAAATCAGGTAACTTAAACAAGATTATATTTAATGAACCAGCAGAGGGAGCAAGGGGGTAACAAAACGAAAAGTAAAGGAAAAAAAAAAAGAGAGAGAACCACACACACAAAAAAAAAACCACCACACACACAACATCAAAATAAAAAAACACCACACCTCTGCTCCTTTGCAGCCTCAGATTTTGCCTCCCAGTACCAGGTCTCTTTGCTACCCCCTTTTCTTCAGCTTCCTTGGAACTCTCCCTTTCTCAGCCACTTACTTTCCCTTTCTGTCCTCTTTACCACCACCTCTACCTGAATGACTCGGCAGCAAACTACAGGTTCCTCAAAAGTAGTAAATTTATTAGTATGAACTTGTACGTAAGCGGTCTTTCCTTACTATTACATATGAGCTCAGGGAGTCAATTTTAGACATGAAACAGCATGCTCAGTAAAAACAAAACCCAAAATACAGGCTTTACAGTGAAGAGTGTGCTAGGAGCGCACCCAGAACAGGAAACACACAGATATGATTAGTGTACCTATTCCTAGCTGGAGACTTCCCTGCATCCTCCTGGACAGACCCAAGGCGTGCCGACAATGTGGTAGTTGAAGAGTCTGGATGAATCAAACTGTAAGAAAAAGTAGTATGTTACAGATGTTTGGGAGACTTGCCACATGCAGCAGCATCAGAACAGCTGGCATTAAAATACAGTTCATTATAATGCTACCTCATATTCACACCCATTATAGTTAAATCAATGAGATAAGAGGGAAATCTTTCCCTATCTGTAGGCCAACGAAATCAGGGGGACAGCACTTAAAGTTTTCTCCTTTCAGATTCAAGTCCTGGACTCTTCCACCTTCTCATATTAACCTGCCTTCCCGCCTTCTTCCCCTATATCCTTTTCTTACAGATTCCCCCTTTTGCTATATGCTGCTGTTCTGTGCTTTGGAGGTAGAGGCATTGCCCCTGTCTCCAACACATCATCTTTGCAAATACAAGCCATGCTATCTGTAGCTATTGCTAAACAGCTTTTACCAAGATACAGAAAGGCTTCTGTAACTGTTTAACCTTATCCCTATCACCTTTATCCTCTTTTTCCTTCCACCTCAAGAGGGAGGAGAGCAGATGTACATACACCTACAATATAAATTCCTACTGGCAAAACTATGAGATAAAGTCACTAGTCTCCACTGATAACAGCTGTACTGGCTGTGCTCTGGGATGTAGACATGTTACCTGCATGATAAATGCTCTTCATGAGAAAATGTACACAATACAACTTTGCCTGAGTAGCTGTACTTGCCCACTTACCCCACTCCTCAACTTTTAAAGGACATGGCCCTTAAAGTTAGTTAAAGCAGGAGGCCTTGCCTCTGTGCTCCAATTGTTCAAAGATTAAAGCAGCATCAGACAAGAAAATACAGCAGCACTCTCCTAAATGTCTTTCTCACTGCTTTGCTGCACATGAGAGGAGGACAGGCAAAAGCCTTATCTTATATACATTGTTTTGGGAAGAGACTTAACTCTCAGGTTTTCTTCTGAAGCAAACTACTTCACATACAGAAACTGCATATAAAAAAAGTCTGCTTTCATAAAGCACCAAGTTCCCACTTTCTGCTGTGCTGCAGTTTAAGTTTGATGTCCTGAGTTTAAACCTCTGAATGTCAATTAGGAGTTTACTAAATGTAGTATTAAAAAGCACTGCAGGCCATTGCGAAGTTTTTCAGTTTAACAGCAACAAACACTGAATAAACATTTAGTCCCCCTTAAGCAACAACAAATTACCTACTCTCAGTCTCTCTCCCTCTCACACACAAAAGCAGCTCATGTTTAGCCAGTGTCTCCCAGCAAGACTAAGCACTTAAAAGAGCAAATTATCAGCCTTTCAAGAACAGACGGCATTTCTCTCCAGTGCTATGAACTGCCCATAATAAACACAAATACTTTCTGTACATGCCCATGTCTAGAATCTGTTGTATTGACATAATACATATACTAATAAACAGATCAGAAGACAGAAGTAGTGATACCTTCGATTATTTTGTATACCTGAAGAAAAGCATTCTGAGCACACATACTTATTCCCCAATTCAAAATGTGGTAGTATTTATCACAAGCACTTTAACATACTGCTTTGGATGACTATGACATTAAACTAAATGTACTTTCCTTTACTTACACCTTAAGCTGATTATTTCATTGCTTCCATATAGAAGCACCATACTCTGAAGAGTACTATGCAAAGCAAGACTCAGCACATTTTCTGAAGAAAGTTGTTTCTGAGTTTTCCTTTCATACTATCAGAACCACTAGAAGAGATCTCCTGAAAGAGGCATATATCACTAACATTGCCCCTCAGTTAAAGAAAGGCTCTGATTCAAGACTTCTTCAGTAGTTTCACACTTGCCTGTTCTTCTGTTTTTAGAGAACAGAGCACAAACACCATATCTGATTATTTCTCCCCACCCATCACCCCCACCATTAAAAGAACACTGTACATCTATTCAAGCAGTACGCAAGTTAGTTCCTGAGGACCTTGACATAATTTATTCATCCTCCAAAAATAAAGACTCCCACATTCAGGACAGATAGGAAGAAATATACTTTGAAAGGAGATCAGAGAACTATTATAGCTGTCCCTTCAATTTCACTTCAGTTGAAACAGATGGTGACTGACATAATTTCTCTTATTTACATAGGGAGCATCTCTTACTTTCTCCTGCCCAGTCCCAGACCTGACAAGTAAAGTATCAATGTTACATTGACTTGTCTCTCAATACATTCATGGTTAGAAGGGATATTTTTTTAAAACAAACAAACAAAACCTCTGACGCTAAAAGCCTGCTCTGTCACTGGTACAGAACCAGTGACTCAGTAAGTTAAAGGAAGAACTCCAAATAATTTAAAACTCCACTAGAAAAGTTTTCACATTTCAACTTGATGAGAAGAATACTAAAAGCAAGCACAGGATTAGAATCTTTTTACAAAATGAATGCTTCTAAGTTTACCAGATGTAAACCACCACCTTTTGTCTCAGCAGGTGACAGCCTGAAAACACAGTTAATATTCGAGAGCTCAACATGAAGCCATTCCCCTCACCTTTGCCAGGTTAGATCCTCCTCCAGAAAGATGTTGCGGCTAGCTTTACGGCTCCCAACTGGTGTGCGAGGCTCACCAGGATCCAGTACTGACACAGAACACGCAGAATCTGACAGAGCATTTAAGTCTTCTCCGATGGAGTTGCTATCTGTGGAGTGTGCATAGCTTAAGGCTATTTTGCGGCAGTAAGTACATGCTCGGAGATCCCCTACGAAAAGAGGAACCAGACAGTATAAGTGAACAGGAACAAACAGTACTTTGTTCTTGCAGGATGAGAGGTGTGTAGTGGTGGGAAAAGAAAGACTTCCTGTTTCAAAAATCTCTTTGCATGTTCAAGTCTAATTCCTATATTCCCTTAAAGAGCAAAACCCCAGATAATTATGTACTAAGGAAATTTCTCCAAGTCAAGTGATGGATAACACATGATCGGTAGGAGAGAGACTGGCTAGGAGGAGAGACAAAGAAAACACATGGTACAACAACAGCCAGTCAGATATAACACACCAGTCAATGTCTGGAGGTAATGATTTCCTTCAGAAAATATTTAGAGTTTGGTAATTAGTATTAGAAAGTTTCCCTCACCCTCAATCAGAACACATGGCCCATTATGTTTCAGAACTACTATTATGAAGCACAGCTTTTACTTGGACACACTTCTTGTAGCAAACATCCTTGTTACATACTGGTTGTATTTGTTTTGTCATCATGAACATAGTGTTGATACAATTAAACAGAAATGGCATAACCCATCAATGCACACGGAGAAAGTAGTAGAACTAGGTCCTGTCATTCCTTATGAACATTTCTAATATTGCTAGAGACCTGTACAGCATCTGTAGCAGATGTCAGAATCTGAAATACAGTAGTCCAAACAGAACTGAGCATAATGGAGAATGTTCTGCTTCTCAGTGAACGAACCCTACCTGTGTAGCCCATGAATTTTCCAGGGATTTCTTGATTGCAGCATCGACTACAGAAGATCTGCCCACAAAGTCGACAGTGGTGCCTCCGCCGGAATGTGGTGAATTTCTCACTACAGTCATAGCATTCTTTGCATTGGCTGTCAGGCATCCAGTACTGCTTCAAGTCACTGTCCTACAAGGGAAAGCAGCAAAGAAAACTTGTTTGTAGTTTAAAAAACATGTTTAGATACACAATTGCTTTGTAGACGGTGCACATAAAAGGATAATATCACTTACATGCATTTGTGCATGCACACACTTGTGTATAAACACAAGCACAGAATGAATTTTTCATGTGCTTTTATAAGAAGCCAGAAGGCTAAGACAGTTCTTAACTATGAGACTAAATCTAGTAAGCCTTTGCCTTCTTGATCCCAACATGAAGGCAAATCAGGAGAGGAAAAGCAAAGCAAAAAGAATATCATGAACTATAGACAAAGGTCAAGAAGCAGCAAACATATGATGTATTGATTGTTCTTTTGCCCCTGGCACAACAGGCCCTCAACCAGCACAGTTTAAAATCAGCTGAAGTTTAGTTTTCCAGGGGTAGGTTAAGCTATCAGGAATTTTCAATGCAAGAAGATCATTTCAATAGCTAACACTAGGACGTACTTTGAAACTATTATGGACTAATGTAAAAAGTTTTATTACACAGTCAAACTCTTCAGATCTCAGTAAACAGTTGTAAAACCTGTGTCCCACATTGATGCAAGTTCAAAACTCCAGGTTAACTGCTATGTGCACGCACCTGTAGAATACACATTCAGAACATAACATCATATACTGATTATACAGCATGGGTGCAGCCACAGGAAGTTTTGTCTCATTTTTAAGGCTTGAAAACAAAGAGGTGAAACCTCCATTTTATGTTGTAGCTATAAACAGAGCAAGACAAATCTCTCAATTGTAGCTGACATGCTCAGAATTATAATCACCATGGATGGAGGCAACTGCTAACAGTCACATGACAGCTCCGACTGTTAATCATTGTTTGCTAGAGTTCAGTTCTGGCAATGAGCCTTTTCAGAGGGACTGAATACACGCGATTTTTCTTAGGAAGAGAAAGTACTGCATGAATTTTCTCAAAACAAACCAAGAAGAGTAAGCACAGAAAAGAAAGCATATCTGTACTCCAATTTTCACAAAACGAAAAAAAAAAAAGGCATACTCTGAACTGGGGTTTATTTTTAGATGTTCAAAGTGAAGTTTGACATGGTCTCAAAATTAGTCTAGCACCTAAAACGTCTGTGATCAACACAATAACTTCATGCTGTCCTCGTCCAAGACAACTCATACAGAAAGAGGCCAAAACTATTCAAGATAGTCTAGAGTGTTCAATAAAGTCTAGAAACCTTTAACATGAATACTAAACTTCAACCAGGGAAAGATGCAAAGAAGAGCTTTGCCAAAGAACTGCTGCAAAGCTGCAGGGGATGCTGATAGAGAGTTTTTGCTGTGGCGCTGCTGATGAGCCAAGTCTCTGGTTTTGCCACATTGATAAAGCGACTGTTCCAAGCAGCAGTGCACAGCCTCTGGTGCCTCTGCCCACCATCCCTCCCACATTGTCTCTGCCATACTTGCGCATGGTTTCTCCGTATTTAGAGAGAAGTAAGGAGGCACGAAACTAGAGAGACCTTCCAGCTCTCTGCCCTATTCATCTTGGAACCAGCACTTGCAACAAGAACAAGGAAGGATTCAGAAGAGAAGTCTGGCCCCTGTTAGTGGCAGAGGTTACTTGGAACAGCACCTTTCAGGATCTGACACATGCTTTCTACAACAGCAATGTGGTCTCCTGTAGAACTAAACCAACTCCATGGTAGGAAGAAACTGTTACCTGAAGTTACTCAAGCAAGACATGGCTGCAGGCAGAGGCAGTGAGGCATTACTGTTTGTACGGATGTCAGCAAGCTGACAACTAACAGACCATTTCCAGAGAAAGATCTAAACTTAGCAATTTACTGCTGCATCTTGCCTGTTTGAGCACTAACTCCTCCAATAGCCTCAAAGATATCTGAATCTCCAAGGCCTTCAGAAGCTGCCACAAGCTGAAAAACTAGTAGGGGCCATACTCAGTGCCCTGCTCACTGCAATGAAGTGACATTTTGTTTTTTTTTTCCCCCACTTTGAGGGCTTGAGTTTTGCCTTCAAAAATATCACTCTCTGCCAAAGCAAAGTTACTCTTACAAGCAGAATGACGCTGGAAGTTAAGTGAGTTTACTCAAAGTCTACCTGTAAAAGCTATCAAGCCAGAAGTCTTTTTCCAGTTCATTCGATTTAGTTAAATGTACTTTTGCCTGCTCATGTCTTGTTCTCAGACACAGCTATTTATATGATGACTTATAAATAGCTGCGGCTTTTCTCAACTAGATCCTCCTTTTAAAGGCATCGTCCAACAGAACAGACAGAGGCAAAAGCAGAAAGTCAGTAGCAACCACCAGATCCTTATCCGGTTGAATCAAATTGGTTAACAGTACAAGATTTGCAAGCAAATATTGCTGAACATTTATTACCACATTAAGTAAGTTGAATTCACACTCAGAATTCTCATTACTACTTGTGACAGTCAACATGTTTCATCTCCTCATGGTTTGCCTTCAAGGAAGAAAACAGTAACAATACTAGGCAAGGTAATACAGAAATGGGAAGGAATGTAAAAATGAGAACATCTGGTCCAGGTTCAAAAAACTGAACAACAATAACAGATTTCTGACATGTCAAAAGTCAGCATCAACTTAGATGTTTCCCCTGTACTCACCCAGTGAGTTTTGAGTTTATTCACTCATCCTTCATACATGTGAAAAAAATCTGCATGATATATCTAAAAATGAAGCTCAAGGAGGCCCAGTAAACTGTTCAGCTTCTAAGTACTTTGGCCTACAAACCCCTCAGCAGAAGTACCTGGCTCTTCCCCTCCATGATTTCTTTGAGGCGCTTTAAGACAGTGCTGAGGCTTCTTAACTGAACTGCTGTTCGAGGATCATGACCTCCAAGAGGTGGTTCCACTTTCCTTCGATTGTCTGGAAAGGAAGGGAGAGTAGTAACATTTATTCCATGACACATCCACATTTACATCACACGAAACCCTATCAGAGATAGAAATGCTCGCATATTATGCACTTTACGAAGTTAGTGTGTATTATTTCTTGCCCTTACATTCCACTCATCCAAAAGGAGCTTCTTTGGCCAGATAGCTTAATTTGACATTTTAAATACCATTCTCTATGTGTTTACAAGAACTGATTTAAACTCTTAGAATAAAAACATCTCTTAAATAAGAGAAGTGATTTTCAGCCTACTAGACAAACCTTGTAATCATCTTTTAAGAAGCACTCAAGTCTTATTTTAGAATGCCCTCTAGGATATTAATACTCACAAAATAACTGTAACAATTTTTACATTCACTCTAGGGATGGTATAAGTCAACACCTTAACCTGAACTGACTTATAAATGATCACAGCAAGTCTAAGGACTTCATGGCTTAATTTCTATTACAGAACAGTAACTCAGAATAAAATTGGTCCAGAAGCTCAGGCACTTTTTTGTTTTTGGAAAAGAAAACAAAGTCAAGCGGTTGAGAACTTTTACAGGCATTCTTGCTTAACTGTACCAAAGAGACTACTGAATAAGAATGTAACAGTTAACTTCTGTCCTATAAAATGCTAGATTGTAACTAGTACAGCAATGATTCAAAGCAAACAGGGTCCTTCTCTCCAGAAGGATCCACAGATAGTGCTGTGTTTACCTTAACATTTAAACATTTTCAGAGGCACTTTTCTACATCAACAACTTATCTGAACAGTTTAAAGTTTCTTACCAGCTTCGCTGCTCTCCATCTGACTAGCATTTTATTTTGATTCCCCTAGTACAGGAAGAATAGACATGGCTGCTTTTTGTTTACTGCTTTAGAGACCACTGACGTCAGCAGGAATGCTGACAGAACTAGCAGAAGAGCATTAACTGTTGCTGCGCGGGAAGAACTAGGCTGTGCCTCTGTGTGCAGGAGATCAAAACCCTTAGCGTAACGGGATTAAAATTGTGGGATTCCATGCCTCCTCTTCAGGTTCTCAGTAGACATTTTGAGTTAATCAACCCACATGTGCACATAATGACCTCTGTGAAACACAGAATACACAACAGATGATTTTAAAGAGACCCTAGAGTGTTTAAATCCAGTTTGGTGGCTAGTTGCTTGGAATTTATTTAAAAAAACAAATAAATGTACTTCCTGACAGAATGAAGTTGAATATTTTAGGGTGATTATAGTGACTTCAATATTTCAAGAAAACATTAATAATACCATAGAAATCTTTGGTTCCTCCTTACTTCTATCAAAAGGTCTATGCTGCATGTACTTCCTGCACTTTCCTGCTACTACTTTTCTAGAGTATCTTCTTTCCAGGAATGTTGCTTCCAATTGAGGAAATTATTACCAGGCCTCCTGCCTAGCTAATTGCAAATCTTGTCAGGCAAGTGATTACTAAAGTATGAGCATAGATGGTACTGAGGTAATGCCACAGGTTCCTCCCCACTGGTTCTCTTGTTAGTTAAAGGCTCTTTTCTGTATTACATAAAACAATGTCAAAAGGATGTCATCCAGATTCGAAAAAGCATGCCATCAGCAGTAGGAGCACATGGCTAACCTGTTTATACTAGACAAGCAGACCAATTCTCAGATTAAAACTTGGTTGGCTCTTTCCCTTACGATTGCGTGATTTCTCCCCCTCTGGGGGGAAAAAAACACCACACTACATAGCTAAAATGTAAGAAGCTATAGTTCTTGCCGTACAGAACATTGTCTAAATCACCACTCTTATCAAAAGATTCACCTCTATCAAGCTTAGGTTAACTCTTGCTCCCGATTCAAACTCCACTATTACAAATACCACGGTTATTTTCTTAGTTAATACATACATGATTTACAGTTACGGTACTGAAAGTATAAAGATGTGTATTTCCTTATTTTATCATTAAATCTGCAAAAACCACCTTCACTTCCACTAACATTAAAGTCTTTTTAGAACGACTTGCTCATGCAGCAATTGTGTTTTCTATCGATTTAATTCCCATCTCCACATTCACTGAACACAACCTCTATATACAAAAGGAACCCCACCTAGATTTCCAATTTGACTTATTTCTAACCTATTTGTCCTCCATAAGCTAAAAATTAACTCCTACAGATCCAAAGAAAAAAATATCCTCACATTTCAACAGTAACTCTCATCCTTCCTATATGTATTCACAGCATCTGATCCTTGGAAATACTTCTGAAATACTACGTTTCTCCCTTTTTACTGTTTTCCCCACCTGAACTGTGATCACTGGGAACCTGCAATACCACTCCAGCTATGAGTACCTACTCAGCATAAACGTTCTTCTGAGTTCAGGTCACAGAAAGATTTGCTCAGTAAGTCATGAAATTGTGTTGCATCCTCAATTACTGAATCACTGAAATATATCTTTCCAGAGTTTTGTTCGTGACCTTATGTATTTTAGCATTCATTTTAAGGTGAATGGTAAGTTTAAAATACAGCAGCTACTTTGTTGCAACCTAACTGGTAGTTTCAGTTTCCAGGAAGTGAGCTGACCATACACTAATACTAGATGTCCAACAGCTTCATACAGTTTCAACAATAAACAATAAACCCTACCAGGGATGCCACAGTTCTGCTAATACAACACAAACTGCTTTCTAGTAACCCATTGCCAAAGCACATAATTTCATATTCAAGTTCACTGTGACAGCTCAAACACTGTATGTCACTGACTCGAGGAAGATGCGAGGTATATAATTTCCCAAGTCCTTTTTAAATGGAAAAGATGATCTGGTAATAGGTCATGTTCTTTATGCTTCCCAATAGCTACCACATGTTTTCCTTAGGCCTTTTTCCCCCTTCTATGATCATTGGCCTTTCCTTGCTCCTACTAAGCCCTTTTGCCATTCCCTATTGCCATCTGCTACAATCTTCTAGCACCAACAGCATTATCCTGCATGATGGGGTAACAAGCTAGAATTGCTATTACTACCAATGCTCCCTCTCCAATTGGTCAGCATTTCCAGTTCTCCTTAAACTGGATTTGAAGCTGTGACATCGTCTCAGTACCTGACTATTTGGGTTCAATCCAGCACTTTGAAAGCACTCAGCTGGCAGCACACACAGGTGGTACAGGCATACAGTCCAGTACAGCCAGCCAGGCACAGTGTCTCTGTAGAAGCGGTTCCAGCTCTCCAGCACCCTACTCTAGTAAATAAGGATGCAACAGACTACCCTAGAGGGAGGCCGCAAGTCAGTGCAGAGTCTCAGTACTGGTTCTTCTGCCATACAACCCACAAAGCATCTCTGACCTAAGCCTGGTATCTAGCAGCTTCTCCTATTTTCACAAAAGCCAGCAAGATGCTATTATAATATTTTGGTGTAAGTAGTCCCGAAGGAAGCACACAATTCAAATCCTACATATTTGATGCTAGACACTTTGCCACAAAAGCTACCATCCCTTCTTGTTGTTTTGCGCTTGCAGTAGTCAAACAGCATGGCCCCTGAGGAACAAAAATATCTGCTGCGCAGATGGTGCAAGCTAATGGACAGATGACGGGTAGGAGTCAGCATCTTCAGGAACAATTCAACTCTGTCATTGTTCAGAGGCACCAGCAGCCTTGCTCCAAGTCTTATTTATTTATTCATTTCAGTTTGTTTAAACGGCATGTTATTAAAACTTAAGGAGGCTAGGGAGACCTTTGTGAAGGACTTAAAACATTTTCCTGCCTATACTTGCCCATGTTGTTACAAAGAATTATCTCTTACCAGTAAGGGCCAAGCCTAGAAGAAAACCACTTAGAGACTTACAGATACAAGGTTGCAAGAAAACTCAGCTATATCAGACACCTCACTGTCACTGAACTGAGTGGGTAAACCAACCTACAAATCTAGGCATTTATGTAAATCACATCACTTACTTTCATACTTTGGTATCTGAGCAAACAAAAATACCTGCAATAGGAGTTATAAATTAGTTCATGATTCTTTACTGAGAATCATTTCTAAGATTATTTGTACAACCCAGCATCAGCCGCAATGGCAGAAGTAAAATTCTCTTCTGCTCCGTATTCAGAAATCCTCAATGATCTGTTCTTTCAGCACCTCTTAAGAAAAAAGAAAGCAGGAAAATTGATTGCTTTTTTTTTTTTAAAGCAAGCTTTAGAAAAATCAAAGCCTGATTTGGAGGGAGGGAAGATGGAAGGATTTTTCCATCTTCAAATACAACAAGATAGACCTGAAAAACCCCTCTGAAAACTCCCCACCCACCCTGTAGACTTTTACTTGAATTAATTACATAGCTTGTGTTTGTTACAGCACCAAGAGTGGTGGTTTCACCCTGATGGACAGCTGAACTCTACCACAACCACTCTCTCACTCCCTCTCTTCAAGGTGGGGGGGGGGGGAGGTGGAATATGATGGGGAAGAACCACAGGTTGAGATAAGGATAATTCAATTAAAGAGAAAAGAAAGGGGGAAAAAAAACAAGCCAAGGGCACGCAGAAGCAAAGAGAGAAAAAACAATTATTCCCTACTTCCTATCAGCAAGCAATGTTCAGCCACATCCTGGGAAGCAGGGCCTCAATACATGTAGTGGTTGTTGAGGAGTACAGATGTTTTCATAACAAGAGCCCTCCCTTCTCCTTCCCCTCTCCCAGCTTTCACTGCTGTGTGACATCACATGGTACAGAATATCCCTTTGGTGGGTTCAGGTCAGCTGCCCCGGTGATGTCCCCTCCTCACCTCTGGCCCACCCCCAGCCTGCTGGCTTTGAGGGCGTTTGGAGAGTCTGGGTGCTGTGCCAGCACTGCTCAGCTATAGACAAAACACTGCTGTGGTATCAAGGCTGCTCTAGCTACAAGTGCAGAGCACAGCACTACATGGGCTGTTGTGGGGAAAGTTAACTCCATCCCAGCTAGACCCAGTACACCAGGGTTAGTAGCACATTCGGGAGAAGGTACTCAACTGTGAGTTAGGCCACTCAGCACCCAATATCACAGAAATCTCTTCAAAAAGTCAGCAAGTCCTGCTTGGTCTAGCTTTACTTCTTTCCATGCTGATTCACCATCACGTTTTTCTATGCATACTTGCATCTGAACCCAAGGACTTGCACGGAGGTCCTCAAAAGGAGTTGGAATAATGCAGCAACAGTTTTGCTGCTGCACACATTTGACAAAGTCTCGCTTCTCTGGCTGCCTACTACCAGTGGATGTGAAACATGAAGATTATTTCTGCCTTCTATGTACCAAATGACCTGCCTTGCCTAAAGGTTTCTAATCTATAAACCAGGGATAACGTCTCTGTGATTTACAAGAGGTGACTCAGAATGAAGGAAGGTAAATTGGCAAATCAGCCAAGAGCACACAGCTATACTTGTGGTGCTTGAGAAAAAGATAAAACAAACACACACAAAAACAAACACACCAAACAAACCTTATTTGGTTTGTTGTGACAGGTACAACTAGCACAAACAGCACTGGAAGGCAAAAAAGATGACGACAAATATATCCAATGGAGACAGCATGCTCAAAAACAACTTAAAAAGATGAAAATGCTAGTTGTCTGTACTAGACACAGTTACCAGGACTAGACACCTTTCTGAAAAACCCATACACATTAACAATATTTAAGATTTGATTTGTTTGCAATAGGTGCCGTAGTCTTGGAAATACTGTCTGACACCGGATCTTTACCCAGTTTAGCAGTTTGCTTAAGACTACCACAAACTGCCAACAGCAGCCAAGCAGATCTCAACAGGGACCCCTGCGATCTACTAACCAGCTCTTCCAACCTTTTATAAAGCCATTACACAGTTGCGCTTCTGAGACTGCATTCGATTCCCATTCCACCTATGGGAAATACAGTACAGCACGTGGCAAGTCCCAAGGTTACAAATTGAAAGGTTCAGACAAGTACCTATTCAATTCCCCTCAAAACAGTTACAACAAAATCCTGCACTTAAAACTTCCTTGAAGACACCAACATCAACCCCATTCAGACTGAGCTCTAAAGTTGTAGTTTGCATGTAGCTGTTAAGGAACTGAAGTCTCTAAAGACAACACAGAGACTTTCACTGTCAAGGTTCAAGTGGCTTTAAGATGTTGGATGTGTTTTGACAGCCTCTTTTGTTCCAGTGTTTTGCAACTGAAACAGCAGAGCCACAAACAACAGTGTCTTGCTGGAACACTGAGAAGGGTAGAGGGACTGTACTTCTGGGGTTAAAGTGCAACCTCACCAACAGAAGCAGCGTAGCCTGATACCAAGTTTTGTTACCACTCTAAGTAACAAACCCTTTGTTCACCTCCTTTCACCTCGCTCCAAAGCATCCCAGACTGGCTGGTACAATATTCTCTTGTAGCATAAAGAGCTGAAATTACCCAGGGTTGTAGATGATCTTCTTTGCAGCTCGCCAGTTAGTTGCTTTTTGTAAGGAACTGGTGACCTCAGAGACTGAGCCCTGGTGGGATGCTGAGGACTGGACCAGCCACCACTCAGCGCCTGTGGATCAGCCTGTGCTGCCTCTGCTCTCTCTGCTGAGGATGAAAGCCTGCCATCATCTGGAGTTGACAAAAAGCAAGAAATCAACTGTTCAGATACGATAGAGAAAACCAGTAGCATATGCAAAACGCTCATAAGTAGTTCATTTGAATTGTTATTACACGTAACAACAGACATGAATTTCTAGTCTGAAAAGTGCCATAAAAACACAGAAATAGGCAAGTATGTAGAACTTGTCTGTCAAGGCTCAAGCTATTTCAGAAATATCCCTAATGTGAAAAGTGCTTAAAATAATTGGCAAGCACAAATTATTCTTGATACATGGAACAGTTACCTTTTATTATCAGCTTCTGCCCTGAGAGGAGATTTTCAGCTTTGTTAGAAGCCAGTACTGTGATCACATTAAAGTTACCACAGCCTTTAATAAACCACCCTTCTCCATCAGAGGATCAAGTATAGACAGGTTCTCATTGATTCCAGTAACATGCCCGTTTTGTGTGCTGTTTCAAAGTTGTTTTTGCATTCTTTCAAAACAATACTTTGCTGACTCCAGCTACATTTGTCAGACAAACAAGTGAAGCCAATATTGACCAAATTTATGTTACTTTCAATAAATTAATTAGGACAGGTGCTATTCTACTGTACAAACGAACAGCAGTCATAACAAGTACTTATTTTTCATCCAGCGTAAGAATAGCCTGAACAGATCAATTTGCTTATGCAAAAAGGAAAAATCTTGGCCCTTCTTCTCCAGCCCAAGCATTTCAGAATGATGCTTGACAGAGCTGGAAAATGAACACACTAAACAAAAGCAGCTGACCAAGCTGCCATCTTCAGCAAACAGATTTGCAGTTTTTGTATGCTGCATAGAGTTGGTACTCTATGCAAAGTTCTTCTAAGAAACAAAAACCAAGAACTCACAGTTCTTTCTCTCTTTACTGAGAATACGTTTCCTGATACATGCAGCACAAAGGCCAACATCAAGTAGTACTTTTTAATATACAAAACTTTCATAATTGTTGATTGGGAACAACTAAGCCATGCAAATTAAGGATGGACTTCCTATAAATGCACTGCTTTATTGCAGCTCAGCTGTCTGCCACCCAAATGAAGGTACAAGACGCACAGGAAGGTGAGGAGTATAGAAAGTCTGGAATAAGAACTTGCTTTGAAAGGGCAAGCAGATAGGCTGGCAGAGGGTTACACCTGCTTTTAGCCCTGAAAACTTTATACAGACAAAGGACACCCAGATAAGAAGCTATATATTACTGCCTGCTGACTAGCTTGTCTCCGACCTTCACGGGCAGCCAGAGAGTTCTAGCTGCAAGATGCTAGCCATCTTCTCCCAGAGCAAAGCTCTACTATGTCACCCAAGAGCAAGAAGCAAAAGACTGACTCACCATCCACTTGGTCAGCAGTCTCACATTATACTCTCATGTTCAGAGGCATTTTTTACAAGTTCATGTGGCAGTAGAGGCCATTAACAAAACAGATGGCACAAAAAATCCACATATACGCATTCCTGCAAGCACTTACCCTTGCTGAAGCGAAAGAGATTTACAAAAGAGCTGTAGGCCGATTTAAAAGGAGGCTCATCCTGGTCAGGAGTCAGGGGTTTGAAGTGAGTGAGATGAGATGGACTAGTAGGAGAACGAGGTAGATCACTGGCAGAATACAGTGTCGGAGACCTTTTGTCATCTGCTGCCATTTCACGTGCCCTGGAAAGAGTTCAGCAACACGCATTACACATAGGGTGGTGAAGCGGAACATCTTCAGTCAACTGAAGAGGAGGTATCTCATTAGATGCTGAGGGTGATGTTCACCCCATCTACCACAGACATCTCCTGCTAACACAGGTCTGAGGGCCTGAATTAGGAGCCCAAGCCGCCATCTGGTGAGTGGCAAGATAGCAGCATCTCCAGAGACAGCAACTCAGAGCTGCTAGTTAAACACCCAGAACAACCAGATTAAGAAAGTAAACAGCCACTAGGCTGTCTGACAATATGCTCTGGTTGCTGCTTTATGGGAACTGACTTGCTTGAAGTTTTCAAATGGAGACTCTGCATGTGTGCATATGTACTACCAAGAAGTTTCAACTTCAGCTAAAGAGAAGAGCTGTCAATGCTGTGACCTCCACAGCCCTTGTACAAGAAAACTGGTACACCTCAGCTAACACAAGACATACTTGCTATTTGGCTAGGTTAACTTCAAAATGAGAAATAGAATAAAATGTAAATAAAAGCAGGACTGAAAGACTAAGTTTGTTTGGTGGCACACTGCTTCCTTCCCCTCTGTAGTACAATGACCTTCTGCAAGTCACCAGGGCAGCAACCCAAGCTGTGGTCTCTGTTGTCATATCTAACACCTCCAACAGTTCTTGTTTTCACGAGTAGCTACATTAAGTGGAGGAGAAAAAGGGAGAAAAAAAAAAAGCTTTCTACGTTAGGGGAAGCCATACTTGTTGACCCCTCTGCTGTGTATCAAAGTCTTCATGTGGCCAAGAATCATACCTCCCCACGCTCCATATTCTTTAACCTCAATAGACACCTGATTTCTTCCACTCCACCTCACAAAGCCCACACTTCTATCCTCACAAGCTAAGGTGCTTACCACCTTCATTTTTGTTTAAGCAAGACTTGACGAAACATTTGACAAAGCTGGAACACAGGGAGCTGACGGAACCCACAAGTGACAGCTGACCCCCTTCATCCATGCCAAGGATCAAAAATCTCTAAGTCTACTTCCTGCTTCGCAGCTGATACACGCTCCTTCATTAAACAGCAGTTTCTGGTTTCCACAGCTGCTCCCTAGAGTATACGCGTATTTTGCTGGCTTGAACGTTTTCTTCCAAGTCCTAAGAACCCACACTAAAAATCTATGCAGTCCAGAGAAAATCCACGTGGTTGCTGAGTGACACTGGAAGCACTAACAAGCTGCATGCAGCTCATGTGGCAGTGTTTGACCACTCCTACAACGAACACACAAAAGAAGATATCTGTGAGTCAACCATATGACTTCTCTGCATACTTTTGCTTGTTGATCAGTATAACAAGCACCTTTAGCTCACACTTTTTCCTAATATTCATGTAACCTTAAGAAAAAAAGAGAAATCATTCACAGAGTTTTAAGAGAACTTTTGGTCATGTATTTTATGCAAGTTTGAGTCATAATCTGGAAGACTTCCACATCCCTTTCCCCTACAAGTCACGCTACTTTTTACTATTGTGTATTTCTACAAAACTGTTCAAACAGCAGACAGATTCAAACATGCCTAAACAGCAGAGTTCACAGAAAATGCCATCAGGAGCTTATCTTCAGGTAAATTAGGAATTGTTTCTTCAACACTTAAGGCAACGGATAACTTGCGTTCTAAATGCTGAATGTAGGATAGGCCTATGCTCCTCCACACACCACCACATTAAAAAAACCCTTACGAAGTCAAGCAGAAGTTCTGTAGGAAGCTAAACTCATCTCGCAGTAACTGGCTATGACTGGCCTGACAGGACAAGAAAACAAGGAAGTCTCTGAACCTGCACACATCATATACATGGTTCTGGAAAATAAAATTTAGCTTCAAGGAAAAAAAAAACAACAGTAATCGTTTCCGTGATGGCAGTACGCACCTCACTAAAGCAGACTGAGAGGAAGAGCACTGCACTCGGCAGCGCTCCGCAGATGCCTGGATGCTCCGTGCTGCCCAGCACATTAGCTGTGGAGCCACCGTCCTTAAAGCGCCCGTGTTCCCCACGTGGAGGGGGAATCAGACAGCACGCAGCACCTATCCATCAACAGACACAAAACCAGACGCCTTCCCCGGGACCCTAACCAACCGCCAGCAGGGGACGGACGCACGCACAGCCGCTTCGGGCTGCAGCACCGCCAGCGATCCCCACCTCAGCACCCAGCAAGCGCGGCCGTGGCTGCGAACCGCCGGACACTCGGCGCGCACGCCCGCGGGCGCGCTGCGACCTGCTGCTCCCCTCAGACGGGGCCGCGGCCGCCCGCTGCCGGGGGGGCA
>VXAL01004932.1:290375-344575 GCA_013399475.1 Chauna torquata
GTCCCTCCCGTCGCGATCCGCGAGTCTCCCAGCGCTGGTAGCGCCGCCCAAGTGCCGGCCGGGCGCGCGTCCCCGGGAAGCCCTCCCGGGCCCGGGGGAGCGCCGCGGCAGCGCTGCCGAGCTGGCAAGGCCCGGCGCGCCTCGCTCCCAGCTGGTGCCGTGCCCGGGTTTCAGGCCGCGCTGTGCCTGGCTCCGCACGCCCTACCTGCGCGGCGGGGGCCGGCCTGCCTCGCGCCTCCGTGGGCGGGCTGCCCGCGTGGGGAGCGGGCGGTGCAGCCCGCAAGCAAGTGTCGGCGGGGTCTGGGTTAGCGACTCCAACTGGCGCTGCTCGCCCTGGAGCGGGCCTGGTGAGAAGGTATCTTCTGTAAACGCGAGTTGAGGAGTTGCAGCAATGGTTAATTATTGACTGCTGCCCCGAGGCCTGATTGCAAACCAAGGAGTATTTGGAAATCGCCAAAGTTTCTTTTTAGCTGCTTTGACTAAATGCTTGGGTTAAATGAATAAGAACAGTTGCTGTAGGAAAAAGATCTTGCTGACCTTTGGCAGTCCTGGGGAGTACAAAATCAAAGGGGAAAAGTGACAGAAAGAGTTGAACTGCAGAGAGCAAGTGCTCTCCGGGGAAATGCACCTGTTGGCATGCTGGCTCTGGTGCTCAGAAGAGGGATGCTACAGTACTGTGCGTGTTCAAGGAGGAAGGTGCTGGAGCCATGAGCAGATAACCATGTAGGATGCTGTCAGAGTTGTTTAAGAAGCTGCTGTTTTTGTATCTCGGTGGAGATGTATCTCAGTGCAGACACATCTCATGTACCTTTGTTTTCCCCTTGTGACAACACTACTGTATTTAAATTGTCATTACTGAAAATTGGGCACAAAATATTTGCATAAATAAACTGAGTATAGACAGTGTTGTGATCGAATGATGTTAGTTTTCCGTGAGGACTAGAGAGACCTAATATGAGCCAAGATTTTATCTTTCTATGGGATGGAAGTGCCCGACTAGTTCATTTTTCAAGTGTATGTGCTCATGTTAAATTGAGTAAAATGAGGTTGTGAATTACTGAGGTTGTTTTGTTTTTTTTTTTTGTAATTCTTGCTGTTTAAAAGATTTGGCAAAGCTTGGTGCAGTAGCTGAACCATAGCTTAGTCAGAAAGTTTAGTCTTCTCCCAGACTAAAAACATCTAATGTGTTGGATGTTTGGAAAGGCAGTACAAGTTAATTAAAAATATATATATATTTGGGAGTACTCTCCCCATGCATTTATAGCCTGGGGCCCTTGCAGTGCAAACCTTGCACCTCTGAATAACTTTACCCAGAATTAGGAGTCCTACTGAACACAGAGCCTATTCATCTAGGTAAAGCCATTCATGGACCTCAGTATCTGTGAGACTGTAAACTCTGGCACAAGGGCTTGGTATCTCACTGTACTTATCCTAGCAGCTGCATACAAGAACTGGACTGTCTTGGGAGGAAGAAAATGCCAAGTCATAGCTCTTGCATAATCAGAGTTGAGAACCAAGAAGCTGTGGATGTTAGAAAGCAGGGCACTGTGTTAGAAAAGTTCGGTGGCTTGTGGGGTTGGGTTGTTTTTTTTTTTTTTTTTTTTTAGAAAAAAGTGGAAATGGGAGGGTAGAGTTCAGATTTTTTTTTTTAAGGCTCTGAACAAATACCGTAGGAAATTTCTGTACCATACAGAAAACAAATCTGTCCAGTATTTATTTTAACAGCAGAAGTAAAGCTTGCCAGGAGAAAGTACTGTTGATGTGTCCCTTGGATTTCTGTACCTGCTTCCTTCTTCCCTGGGGAAGGAAGCTAATAAAGAATCTGACAATGTATTAATCTTAATAGTGCCAGCAATCTGAGCTGTCATTAAAATATATGTCCATTAACAACCATTCTCCAGGAAAAAAAGGGGGAGAAACAAGCAACTGGACTAGAAGCCAGGAAATCTTAAAGTGTGACCATCTATTTCTGTGAAATCTGGGGCGGGGAGGGGGGGAACAGTTTGTTCATGCTTTCAGATTCCTTTGTACAGTCAGAACACAGGCCCTTAAACCTTAGCTGTTAACTTTTTATTTTATCCCCAGATAGATCTCTTTAGGAGCTGGGGCTTCAAGAAAAATGCTAGTTAATTATTTTCAAGACTTTAGGAGAGGTCCTGTATGCAATTTTAGTACCTCTCTTCTAATCGTGTTGTAAAAATTCAGGATACATGTATTGTTGATTTTGTCTTGGTGGTTTTTAACTCGTTATTTTTATATCTACTGCAGATAAAGATGTCTAAAAAAATCCATGGAGGCTCCATTGTGGAGATGCAAGGAGATGAAATGACACGAGTCATCTGGGAACTAATTAAAGAAAAGCTGATTTTTCCTTATGTAGATCTGGATTTGCACAGGTAATTGCTCTTTGACATACAGCCAATTGGTACTGCAGTTTGCATGTGTCGTTAAGTATTGATCATGTTTCACTTAGCACCAAGAGCCTTATAGCTCCTCCAGCACTAGTGCAGAGAGGCTAACCAGCCCTTTTCATACGGGTAAAATTCCAAGCAGACTCCCTGGTTAGCTTACCTACAGGACCAATCTCGCTCAGTACTGTGGAAAATGTGGGCTCATGGTAAAGGTATTTTGGCAAACTCTCCACTGGCAGCCCCTCTGGGGTTCTTCGCAGCAGTAAGCAGTGAATGCTTAATAAGGAATTACCTGTTTTCTGTGCTGTGCTTCTAAGAAGTTCCCTCACAGCCATGGTCTGCATTTTCATCTCTTCTTTGTTTACCAGTACCTAGGCAGTCTGCATGGCTTCCTGCACCCTAAAGAATTAGACACGTGGGCTGTTTCACCTATTCCCTGGCTTGAAGCCTAGCATGTGTGGACCCTGAGCAGGTTGCTGAAGACCTGCCCAGAGGGCAAAAGGGCGGCTGTAGGGCACAAACTCTGCCATGTTGTCTCTAAGCTTGACCTCTGCTGCTGGTAGTGTGAGCTAATTGTTCCCTGAGCCGAGGCTCTGCTCCTACACTTCCTTCTGGAAAAACAAATACTAGCAGCTGGTATGGCAAAAGGGACATGCTATGTACAGCATCTGGTCAAAGAGAACAAACAATTCCTTCCCTTTCTAGCCACTGAGCTATAATTATTAGAGAAATATCCAGCTGTGTTGCTCCTGGCTGTGTGGAAAGAGGCCTTCAGTGGTAGCTGTCATTACTAAACCCACAGGTCTGACCTCTTCTCCTACTCCTGGAGTCATTTGTATGCCACCTACATCAGGATTTCTGCTTGCTGGTGTTGCGACCCAGACAAACAGGAACTCAGCAGCATAATACATGCACACAGTCTGGAGAACATCCATTTCAAAGAGGGGTGGGAGGAGGCAAAGCAGACCCCTGGCTGAGCCGGCACAATGGCCAGATTCACGTAGAGCTGGCTATGCTTCAGGGCTATCCCATGCTGGGCACCCATTGTTCTCAAAAAGCTATTAAAACAGTGAGTGTAGGAAACATGCTTCCTCTGACTTTGAGGGGACTATTGGCAGTAGTGCTGCTAGAGCAGGATTGTGGTTCCATTGTCAAAGCAGTTTTCAGTTTGAAGCCTGGTGTTTCTTCATATGCTCAGTGTATGAAGGAAGCCAAAACCCTCAGTACAAGAGGCTTGAAATAAAGGCCCATATTCACTTGGGGATTGTGCTGCTCCATACCATGAGAAACCCAGGCTGAAAGCTCCATTGCCAGGAAGCTCAGAAGGGAAGGCAAAGGAGATACTGGCATGCCTCATGCTGGAAGAGAGACTTGGCCATAAACTGAAGCTGTTCTTTGTCCACCCTACCACCAGCAGCTGAAATATCAATATATAAGCCTATACGTTCTTCCAGTGTGAATGCTGCTGAAGTGGGAGAGGAATAACTTCAGTTAACGGTAACATGCTAGAACCATGGGGTCTGGTTTCTTTCCTGTTGGACATGAACCTGTGCCCTGGGCAATTCTGACCATCTTTGTGGGTTTGTTACAGCTATGACTTGGGCATTGAGCATCGTGATGCTACAAATGATAAAGTGACTGTGGAAGCTGCTGAAGCCATAAAGAAATACCATGTTGGCATAAAGTGTGCAACCATCACTCCTGATGAGAAAAGAGTGGAGGAGTTCAAGTTGAAGCAGATGTGGAAGTCTCCCAATGGGACAATTAGAAACATCCTAGGTGGAACTGTCTTCAGGGAGGCTATTATCTGCAAGAACATCCCCCGGCTGGTGTCTGGATGGGTGAAACCCATTGTCATTGGCCGTCATGCTTATGGGGATCAAGTGAGTTACTTCAGTGCTTACCCCTCTTTTCTTCCTATCTGAACAGTTTTAGTCCTGAACTAGTATAGAGCTTCAGAGACTCAGACATCCCTGTGCTGCTGCTTTACCCCTTGCAGTCCACCTGGGAGGGAGTATTTGCTAGCACTTTGTACGGCACCTGGCAGACTGTGTGAGAGCCTGTTTCATGCCTTTGTTCCTTAGACAGTGCAGTTGTATAAACAGCATTCAGGGCCTGTGCTTGGATTAGACAGGGCTGTACCTAAACACAGGATGTAACTCTTTCCTTTAAGTTGTTTTCCTCACCTCTGCAGAACCTTCCTCCCTACATATTAATGCCTTTAGAAAATACGCCTTATGAGGCCCATCTTCTTGCTTCTCACAAGGACTTTCTGGTGGCAAAAATGGAGTGGCTTCTCAAAGTGGGGAAAGTTGCCTTCTGTGGGTGGGTGGCTTTTTGCTTGCTTTTTTGATCTGTGATCTGCCTCTTAAGCTTGACATCAACTGCTGGGGTTTAGACAGCACTCCTGCAGGGTTGGTATTCACACTGGGCACATCGGGCTGTGGAATAGAAACAGGGAAATGTCCATTGGCAGAGATAGTACAAGCATGAAAAATTGTGGTGTGGCACTTTGGGCAGTCCAGAGGACAAATATCAGCCATACTGTTCTCCCTGGGAAATGATGCCCTGTAAAGCAGCCAAACATGACAGAAGGAAAGTCTTTCAAGAAGAGCTAACTGCTTAAATAGATGGGTAAACCCAAAACTGAGGGCAAGTCATAAGATTAGCTGGGGTGGGAAGGTAAAACAATAAGCCCTGACACTAGAAAAGAATATGGTCCAACATCCTTAACAGCACTGGAATAATTGAGAAGGTCAAAATAATAAGAAACAATGGATTAAGGGGGAGGATTAAAACCCTGCCAAAGTATAAGATTAAAATGAAAGGAATAATGTAAAGGACATATTAGCGAGATACTTCTGTAACTTCAGAACAGCTCAAAGAACAGATTGCCTCCACAGGAGGGAAACTATGTGAAAAAGGATGACAGATTTCAAGGAGATGTAACCTTAAATAGCACTGTTCGGGACACCTGGGAAGATGAGCAATATTTAAAAACTTGAAGTATATGTTGGCTTTTCTTTTTGAGTCCATGTAGCTCAAAGGAGCAAGATGTGTAGCAATTTACAGAACTCAAAGAATTCTTACTACGGATTGGCCTTACAAATGTCATACAATGGATAGAAGCAGTGGCTGTTATTAAAGTGCTGTATGATTCTCCCTTATTCTTGAGATCAGTAGTTGTGATATGAATGGCTTGGAGGGGAAAAGAGGTAAGCTTTCTACTCAAAAACCACACAGCGCTCTGGATACTTGGCACATTAAAATTTCTGTGCATCTGCAAAAACATATGCTCTTGCCAATTGATAGAGCCCAAGAATCTGCAAGCCTTTTCCAATGAAGAGGAGAATCGCTTCTGACACAGGCAGACTCTTGAGTACTTGTCTGTCTCCTCTCTAGTAAGGTAATCCAATGACCACATAGCTGAGTAAACAACAGAGCCTCTCCAACATTGTTTTGTCTTTACAACTGTTTATGCATTTCTGCACCTTATCCTACCCTCCTTGTCTTTATCGTTGGGTCCTACTGATAGATTATCATGGCAATTTTTTTTTTTTTAACAGTACAGAGCAACTGATTTTGTGGTACCTGGGCCTGGAAAAGTAGAGATGATATACACTCCAGGAGATGGAGGCAAACCAGTCACCTATCTGGTCCATAACTTTGAAAGTAGGTACTCTCTCTGTTTTCCTTGGAACTGGTATTTTTGGTTTAATTCAACCTTGAATTATTAGTCAGATCTGTTTGATGGTACAATATGACTTTGGGAGATAGAGGTGGAAGAAGGTCTGAGCCTCTTTCATTTATCTGGGAAGTACTGAAAGTTACTTTTAATCTTCCTGGGATCAAAGCAGCACATCAAATATACAATCATACTAGATTGGCCATCTGTCATGTTCCTTGTACAATGACTCTGGTAGTGACATGTATGCTCTTCCCTCTAATCAGAGGGAAACTCGCTATCTAAACAGTGCTTGACCTGAGGGGAGCTATATTTGAGAACCATTCAGGTACAATTCATCCTGGTTTTAGTTTGTCTCGCTGGGCTCTATATACCTTTGCAGTTTGTACCCTTCTTTATTAAGTTTTTCTCAATAGAATTGAGAACTGACACTAATTCTACAAGGGGGAAAGGAGATTTGACAAGGGTGCTCCTGACTGTATAGGGCTTTAACTCTGCTTTAACAGATGCAGTCCCAAGGGTGTTTGTGTCAGCAATATTGTTGTGCTGGTTGTAGGCATTGCTAGGCTCAGCAGGAGTCCTGACACTGCTGGGCTTTGTTGCATGAAAACAATTACATACACCTTGCTACAATCCAGGGTGTTTATCTAGGGGCAGGACTGAGGAAACATCACACCAGTCATCTATCTTGCCTGTCAATTATCAAAGGGTTTAGGATTTGAAGCCTGATGGTGACCTTTGTGAACGTGGAGTGCTTTGTTTCTAGCTACAAAGACCTAATACATCCATGTAAACCACACAGAATCCTGGTTTGTATGCATTTAGCTTGGGAAACAGGTACCAAAACTGCCGTGTGACCATATGTAATACTTGATTTCTTTGGCATTCTTGCTCACAGGAAACCAAATCTCTAGTATTTCTTGTTGCACAGCCTTTTACCCAGAGTTCACCTGCTTCGCTGCCAGTTCTAATACATTTTCATTTGATAACTGACTGGCGAGCCTGTATTGGAGATGTCTGGAAGTCCTAGCTGTCAGTCTGATTCACCGCTCTGGTGTGTTGCATCAGCATGCAGAAAGCAAGGTAGTGCAGAGATAGCAGATTGCTGCTGCTCTGGGTGAACTCCCCTCCCCGCAGACAGCCATTGTGCCAGCACATCTCCACAGTGTGTAAGGGAAGCTTGTCCTATTGTCAGGGTTGGAGATATTAGTATAGCACTGAATCAAGAGATTTAGGTTGGCAGTAGGATTGTATGATTGCAACAAGTTTTCTACCTATATGCAAATAAGCATTTGAATAACACTTAATAGCTATTGTCCAGCTAACTATGAAATCATGGCTCCTGAGGTCACAGTCTACATTTGTAAATGATCAGACCCTGTTCTGCCCTTGACTCACTAAGGGAGGCAGGGGGACAACATGTATTTTCATTGGTAACAAGAAGAATTCCATTCCCTGCCAATCTCAACTTAAAATGACCTTGCTATCTTGGCAAGCAGATAAACCTCCTCTGGCTTTTTCCCCCCTCTTTCTCCTGCATGCGCATCCATATAGTAATAATTATCTGGAGGTCAGGATAAACGGTTATTAGGAAAGATTCTTTTTTTGTTGTTTGTTCTCAAAATGAAATAAAAAAAAAATCTGGGGTGTTTCCAGAGCAAAGATCCCTTATGAAGGCACAACAAAGTGCAGAGTTGGTGGTAGTAAGATGCTTGAAATTAAGAACATAGCTACTTTTCGCTAGAAACACAAAAAGCTGTTCTCTGAAAATGACATGAAGTTTTTCCACGAAGCCGTAGATCCTACTTTCACCCACAACCAGCCTTTCACATGATCTGAGTGCTGCTTTCCCCCAAGTGAGCTGGGCTGTAAGGTTAAGGCACTCCCATTCAGGCTGCTAACACATCTGCATTATACAATCTAAATCATGTGAATGTAGAGCCTCCTCAAGACTTTACCTTACACCCAGATGACTGGTATGTTCTTCCCATGACTTGCTGGAAGTGAACCTGAGCAGGTGAAACAAAGCTGCAGGGTATGCTAAACACATGCACTGAAAAGATATGGGAACGCGTGTGGGGGCTTGTTTACCTGAGCTAGGACAAAGCAGGCTCTGATTGCTGGAGCTAGTTCTGCAGTGTAGTTGAAGCCTGAAGGTACAAGACACCTAGGATGGGAGCAAACCCATTTCTAGCTTTGACTGAGTCCCCTGCTCCAAACTGCTGCCTTCTGCTTTGATGGAAAGTACTCTCTATTATTTAATCCCACTAGTAGAAATTCACGCATGCTCACTCCTGTCACAGTTTTGCTTCTTAGATGTGGATTAGGTAGAAAGTTCTTAGGGGTATTAGGTCACAGTATTAAGATTTACTTAGCTATAAAACAAAAACACCTTCCTTATCCATGCATCACAGGACTGTTCTAGCTTTGAGCTGATAGTGCAAAGTGAATCTTTTCCTAAAAGAACTGGCCTTAAAATGAAAACTATATCAAGGCACCTGGGAATAACGCGAGTGTGCCTGCCAGTGTATGTTGTGAGGAGACTGGCAAATCCTTAACCAAAACTGAACCTAGCTGAATCCTCTCTGTTCTTCCTCTGCCAACAGGCTGTGGTGGTGTAGCCATGGGAATGTACAATCTTGACCAGTCTATCAAGGATTTTGCCCACAGTTCCTTCCAAATGGCACTGTCTAAAGGCTGGCCCCTGTACATGAGCACCAAGAATACCATCCTGAAGAGATACGATGGCCGCTTTAAAGACATCTTCCAAGAGATCTATGACAGGTAATTATGATGGTTGTGTACTTCCTACCACAGTGCATCAGTCTGCAGCAGAAACATCTTTTCCAGTCTTGTGAGTTGCTGCAGTTAATTCAGCATTTTCAGACACTTGCCAGCACTTCACGAGGGTTGTGCAGCTTCACTGTCACAGTCTCCCTTGTCCTGCAGGACACACTACTTAGTATCTAAGGCTCCGCTAAACCTGGCTATGGCATTCATCTCTCCTGACACAGAGGAACCCATACATAATCTGTGGCGCTGTAATGTTGAACAAACTTACAGCGGCCATAACAATTAAGGAAAAAGAAAGGAGCAAAGGCAGTGCAATTTTTTTTCTTGTTTAACTTTCATCTCTATGTACCCCACTATGCACAGTTACTAGCACAAATTGTGCAGTCTGTTCTTATTTATATATCAGGGTATACTGGTTTTTGTTTTCCAGAGAATACAAGTCCCAGTTTGAAGCCAAGAAGATCTGGTATGAGCATAGGCTCATTGATGATATGGTTGCTCAGGCCCTGAAATCTGAAGGAGGCTTCGTCTGGGCCTGCAAGAACTACGATGGGGATGTGCAGTCTGACTCTGTTGCACAAGGTATGAGATGTTTCCTGTGCTACACTACAGTAAACTCAGTAGCAGTCTCTGGTGGCCTTGTCATATCTTAAGTAACAGCCCAAAACGTGCTATTGGGTCTCAGAAATTGTATTTCATACCTGTGGCCAGTCATGGAGCTATCAAGCAGGTAAAGAATTTCTGATTTCACTTTTAACAAGAAAACCCATTGAATGCAGACCATGTATTTAGTCATACTTTACCAGATGGCAGTTCCTAGCAATAAAATAACTAACAGGCTTTCTATTCTAAATGGTTGACCGGTGGTGAGCATACTGGCAGGTGCTATATAGATAAGCAAGAAAACTTTCAGAACCTAGAACTAGCTGTCAGGTGTTAAACTTCACAGATTTGTAGTGCTTGACCAAAATCCTATATAATCAAACTGACTGGTGCTAAAATATGTATGGATGCAGAAACCCAAAAGGCAAGATGTGGCTTTATGTAATATGCTCTTTCTTAAGTAAGAAAAAAGCCAGTAAACTGCCTCTCACAGAACAAAGATGTGTTGAGTTGCTGCACAAAGAAGCTTTCAAATACAGATTTCTGAAACCTGCAGGGTTAGAAGTGGCATGAATGCCCACTTCTGCCAGCTGACTGGTCCTTCACCAGAGCAGATGCTCTTGACATGGAATAGGTTTGTTTGCTATCCCTTCTAGGTGAGATAGCAACTGGCAGCCCAACACTGCTTGCTTAGGATTCTCTGTTCTCAGACTGCACCTCTTCAGTTAAAAACTGTCCACCAAGTTAGGTGGGAATATTAATGTACTTGAAATGGGGCAGAATGTCTACATACCTATACCTCGTGCTTCAGCAGCACTTTCTGTTCAGATGTGCTGTCATTTTGAAGTGTCTGAACTAGCCAGTTAGTTGCAGCAGCAGCTCTGCTGTTCAGCAATACTCATAGCAAGGCTGGGAGAGTTTTACAGGATAGGGGGATTAAGGGGAATTTAGATGGGGGCTCTCTGAAGGAGACACTGAACTTTTTGAACTATGTATTCTGTAGGCTATGGCTCTCTGGGGATGATGACCAGTGTGCTGATCTGCCCTGATGGCAAGACTGTTGAAGCAGAAGCTGCTCATGGCACAGTTACCCGTCACTACCGCATGCACCAGAAAGGCCAAGAAACCTCCACTAACCCCATTGGTGAGCTGCCTTTCACTGCCCTTCAGTGATCTCTACACATGAAAGAACAGGTTTGGAGTAAGAACATCTGCATCCTTTCTGGAGAGCCTAGCACAACAGAGTGGTGACACTAGTAGTTCATAATGTACTTATCTTCCAAGGAGATCCCTGGAACAAAAGCAGCCTGGAATGGAGTGAGTGTGAGCAATAAGCTAGGCATCACCTCTCAGAAGCTAGGTTGTCTCACTGTTCTGCAAATGATGGGTTTATAGCCACACTGGACTTAAGGTTTAGGTTGGTTGGTTTTCATTTTACTCCCTTCCCTGCTGCTCAAAAAAAAAAAACCAGCCACCCTCTAAGCCAAGTACATACTTAAAGTATAAATGCACCTAGAATAGTACATGAGGAAAAGATTCCTCTACAATTGCACAGGGACCATACCATGTAATGTAATACCAGGAAGAAGAACATACTTTTCTGTCATACGGGCAGCTTTTTGTGTAATCAGAGTCCCATTACAGGTCATTCTTTCTGACTTGGAAGGAACAAAATACAGTGAAGCAGGTGCAAAGAGGAGACTGTTGGAGGCAGGGGGTAGTTTCCAAGTTCTGCTTTTCTTTAGAGCTGCACAAAATATAAGGGATGCCTAGCTGAAGACAAAGTCTGGTATGGGAAAGAGAACACCTAACTTTCTTCTGTTTTCAGTGTTAATGTCAAAATAATTACTGTTCCACATAAGTTTAGTACAATGTCTAGGGAGTTCTAGAAGAATGGAGTAATTGGTGTTCTTTCTCAGCCTCCATCTTTGCATGGACAAGAGGACTAGCTCACAGAGCTAAACTGGACAACAACACTAGCCTCAAGACCTTTGCAGCTGCACTGGAAGAAGTGTGCATTGAGACCATTGAATCAGGCTTCATGACGAAGGACCTTGCTGCCTGTATCAAAGGCCTACCTAAGTAAGTGCATGAAGTAATCAGCTGTGCTTGGAAGGGGCTGTTTTACTTGGTGTTTCTGAAAAACATTTTTTTGGAAAGTTATTTTAGTAGCATATATGGTGAGAAATTGCTGGAGTTTGGTCACAGAACAGGTCTCTTCCGCAGCTGGTGCTGTACAAAGAACAAAACACTCCCTGCCCCAAGTAGCCTAGTCTAGGTTGCTCTGTCCCTGCTCTTATGACAAATGCTGGGGGGGGNTTCTTTAAGGAATTCTTTGCAATTCCTTTTTTGACAGGCTGGGTACATTGGCCAAATCTTGTCCTGTCCATCTATTAGGATGGATACCTACTTCACTGCAAAATACCACCTAGCTACCTTTTCTCTGGAGCCATTTCACAAAAGACATTTTGATGAACAGATGACTGTTAATTTCAGAGACAGGGCTTAAGCCTCTTTGAGTAGTCTTCCCCCACTTTGAGCATTAAGCAGCTTCACAACTAATGTCTTGTTTTGTTTCTCCCTCAGTGTCACACGTTCTGACTACCTGAGTACCTTTGAATTCATGGACAAGCTTGCTGAAAACTTGAAGGGGAAGCTGGCCTCTCTGCCCAAACTTTAAGGCATGGGTTCTACTCAAGCTCCACTAACAAAGAAATTCCCACTTATACTGTGGTTTAAGTGGCACTGCATCACAACTGTGTAACATTTCAAATAGTAGACAAAAATGAACATGTAAACTTTAAATGTTTGAAAGATAACTGTTTTCTTAAACCCCTTGAGCTGCCTGACTAGGCTTTACTTCTTGCTAAGCAGCTGAATTTGATTAGTATTCAAGCTGAATGTGGGCCTAGATTCCTTATGTCAGCAGACTTGAGGTTCTTCTGTGACTGTGTTTTTCTTCCCTTCCTCTCAGACTGTGTCACATCTCTGGTCAAACCAGCAGTGACTTACTGTCCAACAGACCTTAGAAACCAGAACTGTCCTTATCCCTCCACTACTGTCCACTGAGTATGAGCTGACAGGACTGTGACAGCTCTGCTGCAGCCCCTCTTATTTTTTTTGTGCCAACTGGAGCACAGTATCCTAATAACAAGGAATTTCTTAAGTCAGGACTAGCATTTGAGAAGAAGCACTTAGTAAATGCTAGAAACAAGCTCTATAGGCTAAGAGCCTAATAAGACCATGCTACAGCGTCCTAAATGCAGGCCATGCATTTAGTTATACTCCTTCTGACTGGCTGTGAAGCATAGGAACTGTTCCCTCTTCCCCCTCCCATGCAATTCATAATGGTGCAAAACTTTTCTCCAGTTGTCTGGACTATTAATTATTATGATATAGCAAGTCAGATTATGACTGAAGAACTATTCCATCCAGGTGTTTTTTTTTAAAAGAATATTTTAGTTCAGACTAAAATAAAAGCCAACTAACATTCTTTGTGTCTTGCCTTCCTTTGTATGATTAGTAGCTATGAGAAAATTCTACCTCAGAAATACTCCAGTACCTTTCAGCACAATCCAGTGCATGCTGGGACAGATATAAACATGAAATAATCTCTCCCTTCTCAGAGCAGAGTTTTAATTTGTTGTGGCCTATGGCAAGATGGCATCTGCAATGTGGTGGTAAGCATCAGGTAGCACACAGGAATTTAAGGGTACCACTTCCATTGAAATTTTCTTTTGGGACCAAGAGCAGCACTTTGGAGTTGCTAGCCTGCACTTGTTACGCATCTGTAGACAAAGCACAGAGCTGGCTGACCACATATTTGCCAGTCCCTAACTAGGACTCATTGAAACCAAAAAGGCCCAACAAAGTCAGGAAGTAACCCACCACCTGACCTGGGGGAGTCCCTTGTAAAATTAAGCTTGTACATTAAATGCTCTGCCCAAAGCAGTAGCCCCAGTAAGAACATTTAATTTCTACAGGGTGCTGGTAGTTCACAATAACTATTGGTCTATTCTCCCACAGGCATCATTAACTATGACACAAAAAAGGGAGGCTAATGGCTGTGTAGAGAGAGTTCCAAGCTCAAATCCATTTTCATGGCTAGTCCAAATACCGTGCTGTCTACGCTATACTGAGTGTGGTTGCCAGGTGAGAACCCTAGGGCAGCTGACTGGTAGAAAAGCTGTATGTGAACTCAGCAGGGATGAGCAAGGTTACAGCTGAAGTCAGACTTGCAGAGTCACCTCTGATTTTTCTTAGAGTGCAAACATCATTGTTACAAAGCAGCGACATACAAATACTTGCACTCAAGTTTTACTCCCCATTATCTGTTATGCCCTGTTGCCAGGATCATCTAGAAGTAGCCAACAAAGTAGACTTCCTGTTCAAAGCTAGTATATAGCTGCAACAATGAGAACAGATTGATGCATATTTCAGTTACAGTAAAAACTCAAAGAAAAAACATCACCATTCACTGAAGATCAGAAACTGGTTATAGATAAGATACTCTCACCCTGCAGCTGACCGGCTGTAAGCAATGGTTAGGATGGAAATGCAAAATCAGATCAAATTAGATCAGCTAGCATTAACATTTCCCTAGGGATGAGCATGTGCTTGAAATGCACCTCTAAAACTGCTAGCAGCTATCACTGTGCCTACAGTGTGAATGAACACAACACCCAGTCTGGTAGTCTGTTATTAATACAAGCTTGTAAGAAATACAGCTAGAAAAAGATTATTTCTGAATTCTCAGAGACAATGGAAAGATCCATCAGGAATATTTTGAGATCTGTGTGCCTGCCTGACTTTGGACATGAATAGTGTGCCACAATCAGGCAGGTTACAACAGCAACTCTGACAAATTGCCCTGCTACTTACTAGCTCCTACCCAGCCTTTGGAGTTACAGAATACAGGAAAAATCTTAGCCCTTTTCAGGAAAAGGAACAAATAAGGGGTAGGGAAAATTAAACCTTATACTCTTTGTTTTTACTGACAGTATAGCTTAAGTGTAAGCAGTGTAGTAGTATTTACCCGACTGCAGGTTTCCTTCTGTACTAACACAAAGTTTCCGTCTTCTGGAGGACTCTGCAGAGTACAGCAGGACCCAATCCATCCACATGAACTGCTGAGTGCTGCTGTAGTAATAAGAAGAGAAAGCACTATTGTCTCTGCATTGGGAGAAAAAAAGTCTGCAATCATAAGAACAGAGCCACCTTTTCCCTGGAGAGGACAGAGCGGAGAGGAGAATGCCACAGAGAATGAGGGACTAGCGCTCCTACTTCTGTGGAGACACATTCCCTCCCTCTTTAGAACTAATACAATCACTTTTCTCCTCATCACTCCTTCAAACATTTAGCATCAATAACCTTGAAAGTTAAACTCCCTACCAAATCAAGAGCTGGAGGTCAGTGGGCACTCAATGCACAACAGAAGAGTGCAGAATTTCCTGAAACACAATTGCCTACTTTGCAGTAGGCCAGCTAATTCACAAAGCTCTTGAGCCCTTGTAGCTCCCACCAACACTAACGGCACCTTGTACTGACACTCCCATCAGCAAGCACCAGCAAAAATTGTCCTTGAGCAAAGTATAGCCTAGCTTACCTTTAGTGCCAACACTGATGTAGTTAGATGCGTGCATCTGTCTCATGCTTGAGACTGGTGGAAGGCTGTTTTCAACTCCATAGTTATACAAATCCTCAGATAGCAAATACAGTGAGAGGATATACATCAATTATCTGACATGGCTCCCTTTGAGATCAGCAGAGCAGTCACTTCTAGGGCTGTCCAATGCTTCAGCATTCGATCCTAAACACAACTCCCCAGCAACTGCTCTGCCAGCACAGAAGCCACCTTCCAGAGGAGGTAACACTGGACAGTGCATTAGCCTGCCTTTTCTGCTTGCTGTCAAAGCCTAGGCTGCTGCACTCGTTTGAAACCCCAGGCAGCAATCTTGTGGGTATCTGCAGTGTCAGAAGAAGAGCCCTCCAAGGTGTACTCTCCCCAGGCTTGCACAGGGCCAGGTGCAGACTGGCAGAGCTAGCTAGTTCTCTATGGTGCCAAAAGCACTTCTGCACAAACCCTTTGCAGACAAGCACCCCAGCATTTAAGAGCCAGGGGCAGGGGGAGCAGAACAAATGTCAGAGCTTTTATACTGTCCACATACGAGACTTTATTTATACTTAAAAAAAGCTACACACAACATTAGATACATTCTAGCAAGGACACACAAGCCAAGAATTTGGGGGCTGCCTGTTGAACCACTATTTCACTTCTGGCTCCTTGTCTCTTCCCATTGTTATTAGCTTGCTTGCCTTGGCGCTGGTACATCATTCAGGAAGCCATTCTTTTTCCTCTTTGATCTTCTTGGTCATTTCCTTGGCTTTGGCCCTTTTCTTCTTTTTAGTTTTGTAGACAGGGGAGTGGAGGAACTCGGTGTTTGTAAATGGGTCACCCCGTCTCAGTTTTCTGCAGAACCAAAAGGGTTAGATTGAACTATCAAGAGGTTTCTTGAATACACATATGATTTCAGTCTCTAAAGTTTCTGGTTTTACTGAAATGCTTCCACCATAAGATGACTGAGTAGTACAGTTTATTCCTTGGCCAGTACAGGAGCAGCTGTACCAGTACACAGTACTTTCTGACCCATTATAACTAACTTATCACAAGTTCAAACTGCAATATTTTTCAGGGAAAAATACAGTATCACCTAGCCAGCACAAGCATCATTTTAACAAAAAAAAAAAAATTTAACAAAAGACATCATTTTAGGAGTTAAATGATTCTGTACAGTAGCCGCTGATGTACTGAACCAATAGTTTCCTTGGGAAAAGATGCAGCTACTTGCTTTGGTACTCATATCCACCAGAAAAAGCAAATGTAAACCCAACCTGCTCATGGGGTGTGGTGGTTTCACACCAATGGCTAGCTAAGCTCCAACACACTGTTCTCTCACTCCCCCTCCTCAACAGACTAGGGGGAGAAAATATGATGAAAAACAGCTCATGAGTTAAGGACAGGGAGATTGCTCACCAGTTACCATCACAGGCAAAACACACTCAGCATAGGGGAGACTAACGTAACTTACAGTGAGAACTAAAAGCAAACTAAAAACACCTTCCTCCCATCCACCCTCTTCTACCTCCTCCACCCAAGCAGCACAGTGGAATGGGGGTTGCAGTCAGTCCATAACACTATCAACTGCTGCTCCCTCATGGTCACTCTCTGCCCCTGCTCCAGCATGGGGTCCCTCCCACAGAATGCTGTCCTTCCCAAACCAGTTCTGTCAGCTTCCCACAGGCTGCAGCTCTTCAAGAGCTGCTCCAATGTGGGGCTGTGCCACAGGGTGCAGTCCTTCAGGAACAGACTGCTCCAGCACAGGTCCCCCACGGGTGGCAGCTCTCACCAGACCTCCTGCTCCTCTGCAAACTCCTCTCCACAGCCTGCAGTTCTGGCCCAGTCTGCTGTGTGGGCTCTCTCTCCATGGGCTGCAGCCTCCTTCAGGCCATATCCACCTGCTCCTCCATGCATATGTGCTCCAGTGTGGTATACCATGGGCTGCGGGAGGACAGCCTGCTCCATCAGGGTCCTCTGCATGGGCTGCAGGGGGACTCCTGCACCAATGCCTGAGTACGTCCTCCCTCTCCTTCTTCGCCAACCTTGGTGCCTGCAGGGTTGTTTTTCCTCTACACTTTCTCACTCCTCTCTCCCAGCTGCTGCGTAGGGTCTTATTTCCCCCCCCTTTCTTAAATCTGCTCTTACAAAGGCACAACCAGCATGGTTCATTGGCTCAGCTTCGGCCAGGTGGAGGTCCCTTTTGGAGCCATCTGGAAGAGGCTCTTATCTAACATGGGGCAGCTTCTGGAATCTTCTCAGAGGCCACCTCTGCAGCCCCCTCCACTACCAAAACCTTGCCACATAAACCTAACATGTGGGATAACACCCTCCTCAAAACCTTGTATTTCCTTCCCTGAAACCTGATTAAAATGGAAGTATTACTCAATTGTTGTATAAAACTTTAGCTAGCACAGACTGGCGGTGAGTAAAAGCAGGGCTTTCCCTTTACTCTCTATTTATCCTATATTTTATCCTCATGCTAATCCCTCATTAGTACTAGGCTACCACATACGCAAGTCTGCCAAGAGATGTTTTTGCTCAGCGAGGGAAATTGCATCTTTGGTAGCTTGTTACCAGAAGCCCACACATGCATCTATCCTAATGCAGAATTTCTGCTTAACCACACCGTGGCAGAAGGACTCACAGAAACATGAAGGGTAAGAGGGACTAAAAGACAAACAGAGCAACAGAGGATCCAGCCCTGGAGAGTGAGTGCATGAGAGCAGAGCAAGGGTTACAGCATAGGAAAAGTCATGGGAGGGAATAGTTTAAATACCAACCTGTTGAGTTTTGGCTCTGCATAGCAGGCTGGGTCTCGTCTCCGCCTGGATAAACGCCCCGACACTTCTTCCGAGCTGGGGAGAGACGGAGTCCTGGCATTGGTCAAGTCCTGCAGTGGCCTGATCTCTGCAAAGGGACACATTCACACATGAGTTGATCAGAGTATTTCCAAGTCTCTTGCAAATATCCTTAGAAATATTGCTGCCAAACAGAGAATGTCTGCATTACCAGGTTTCTCTGAACACTGCACAGTCCTGAATCTAGACACGTCACCTCTAAACTCTGGAGAGTATTTTTGTCCCAAAATCCCAGAGCTGCTCCTCAAAATTCAGTTCATTAATCAGATTAGGTTCCTCACTGAAAAAAATACAGGTCACTAATATTGCAAATTTCACTGGGCACAGGTGTAGCAGCCTCTCCCTGCAAAAATGGGAGTTGACAGTTCTAATACCCATAAGTTTGCAGCCTGTAGAAGACAAGTTTAAGGCATCCAAACAACCTAGGAGACTTTCAGCAAGGCTTTCTGTAATACAGGACCCTGCCAGTGTTTACTGCAGCTTTCAAAGTGAAGTCAGCCAAGAAGGCAAGAGAAAAAACTTCCTCCCTCTCTACAAAGCACAGCCCACCTGTAGCTACAACAGCCCTGTCTGTGAACAGCTACAGGAGAGAGAAAAAAAACACACACACACCACAACCCCACATAACATCCAACAGCAAGCTCCTGAAAAGGCTCAGCATAACTGTTACCAGCCATGGGATACACCCTCCCAACCCTTTGGGAAACTAAACAACACAAAAAAGACAACAAAAAGAAAAAAACAAACCAAGAAAAAAAAAGCTTATGTAGTAGCTCCTGAAGAATTTGAAGATATCACTTAAAGGTATAAAGTCTGAACCCTTGCAGCACAAACCATTCAGGATGAAAAGCCTGCTATCCTTATTATACTCTGTGCCTCAGTAATGCTGACTCCAGTGGGCAGGGTTAGCATCAAGTTATGCCTTTCAACTGTTTGAGTAGATCTGTTCTCTAAATTGGCAGGCATGTCCTGTAGGTAACAAGAGTGGTGAAAAAGAGAGGACTTGCAGCACGTGCTCTTTCTTTTCCCAATACCCCTGCATGAAAAAGCAACCAGAAGTTCTTACAGGAATGCTGATAAACTACAAACAAATGCAGCCACAGAAACAACTGGCCAGCGTAACTGGAAATGTAAATGGTGTACTGAACACTGATCTTTAACACTCAAAACCAGGAGATGAGGGGTGAAGTATAAGCACTACCTGCACAGTCTTTGGTACTCATCTCCAAACACAGGTACCCTCCCCAGCCCACCACCTACCAGGTTCCTGTGAAGATGAGCTCTGGGAACGATCTGCAGAACTTGACCCAACCTGGTTTCTTTCCCCAGATATTTCTTCCGCATTCCTTTCTTTAAACACCCAAGAGCTTTCTGGCCAAAGAGAGGATTTCTCTGGAATTCTGTTCCCCTCAGTACTTAAGCTCTTAGAAACCAGTAGATCTGTAAGCCCAGAGCTGACAGGTGAAGTTGCAGAACAGATCACAGAAGAGGACTCAAGGCTTTGTGAAAGGTCCATAAGATTATTTGTAAGTGATATCTCAGCTATCTGCTCCTCAAAGAAGGCATCTGACTCTGACAGCAGATCTGTAATGCAGGAAAGTTTCCCCATCAGGACAGTTTGCTTTGATGCAAGTTCTGCTGAACTTCCAGGGAGCATACTGGCACCATCACTTTGTCTGGCTAGGGAATCAGTCTCCTCTGGAGGAGTGTGGGTATTCCTGTTCCTCTGAGGCTTTGGTTTAGGATCAGCTTCTTTTTTCAAAGCACTAGTGTCGTCAGCTTTAGCTTGCCCCTTTTCTTGAAGGTCTCCTTTTTGTTTTTTATTGTTCTGAGCAGCTATCATCCTCTGAACTCTGGGAATTTTGCTAGCCTTGCTACCAGTAATAGATCTGGAAGGTACAATTTCATTTCCTTCAAAATCTGGCTGGACACAACCCAAGTTTCCTATGAGATCTGAAGGACAGACAACGTAAGTCTTCCTGCTACATTTATCTAGTGAATCCTTTGTGCCCTCCTTAGCTATTCCTTGAACACCTATACAATGTCCGAAGTTATCTTCATTTCTCTGATCACTACAACTGCTTTCCCTGACAGTCTTCCTCCTGCTTGTCCGGCTTCTTTTAGACTGTTCTTCAGCTTTGACCTCTGGTATTTTCACACTGCTTGGCAGATTCTCCTCCTCAGAGTCATTTCTTTGCCTAATTACTCTAGTTTTTCTGTTGGTTTTCTGTCTGATGCTCTTTGTGCTCCCACTTGGTAAGTCCTCCTGTAAAGTACACGCACTTGAAGTCTCGTTCCTCAAAGATGAATTTTGTAAACTGGAATCATCTGAGGGAACTTTATGACTTGAGAAGGTATGAACTGGGATTTTTAACAAACTCTCTGTGCTTTGGAACTCAAAGATAGCATCTTTCTTAACCTGTTGCAGTAAGTCACCACTTCCAAGACTATTCATTTGTACTGGGTTCACCACATATGTTCTTCTGAGAACTCTAACTTCATCAGGACAGTTGTAATGTTGCTCCACACCAGAGCCTCCATTCTTCCTGTCCAAAGCCCCCACACAAGCCTTCTGCCTCATATCAGAAGCTTCTGACTCGCTAGAGCATATTGCAACTTTTGACTGAAAAAGCTTCTTGGCATTTTGGGTACTCTCCTCACCCTGAGGTATATCAGGGCCATTTTCTGCATTGTTTTTAATTGCATTTGTTTTCTTTTTTCCTGTGCTTGCCTTTTTAACAGTTTTTTTCTCACCAGTTTTACTTTTAATCTTTACAGGAACAGACTCCAAGACTTGGCTAGAGCTGAGATCTATTTCACCACCATACCCAGTTTCTTCAGTCTGTGGCTGATCACAAAAAGTCTCTTTACCCAAAGATTTTCTATTGGGACTAACAGTAACTTGAGTAGGTGGAACCAGGGAGCTGGGAGATTTCAGCTGTGGCTCTGTGTTGCTCTTGCTGGAGCTGCTGCTGTCTTTTGTGATACTCCACCAGGCTGCCTGAGTTGAACTGACATGCGGGAAGGTATCTACACTAGAAGACAGAGTGCTTGTTGTAAATAGGGTGGAACGCTTTCTCCTCTCAGTAACATGCCCCTGTGAGAGACGATCACAGAAATGCTTCACCATCTCATCACTCTCATACGGAAGTAGATGACTCTCCCAGGCAAGCGCTGGCAAACTGTTGAGATTTTGTTGGGTGGTGCACAAGGACTCTGTTGGAGAGATAAAATTCATTCCTAACACTGAGAAACATATCAGACAAAAGTCAGCTTTCTTCATATCACTAAGACACACATCCTGCACAATACCACAAAGCCAAAAGATAGAAAAGGCATGGTTTTGTTCCACAGGGACTCCGCAAACTCAACATAGTAACAGAATTGCTCAGCTGGCTTTGCTCAGAATAGAAAGGCAGCCCAAAGCAAGATTTCTTAGACAGTCCTAATATTTAGGGATGCTCACAATTTATGAGAGTTATTCATATGGCAAACCCGTATGGAACAGGAGCTATGCACCCAGGTACATTCTGGGGAATAGCACCTGCAAGCACTTCTGAAAATCTTATGTAAACTCAGTGCCTATTATTCAGAAAGTGTGGTGAGTAGTCTTGAGATACTGCAAATGTCAGCTATTCCCACTGAAGCATCCCATTCTGGGATACCCATAGTTCTAGCAATATCAGTGTCACTGGAGTATGCAGTTCCTAACAGTAATTAGAAGCTACTGGAGCTATGGTTAGGAGCTATGGGGAGCTATGGCACTACACTCATTCATTTCTGAACGCACACATGCCAAATTACACCAGAACAACCACAGAAGATGCACTTACCTCCAAAGACGTAAGAGTCAAGAAAAGCCTCTTGTGATTCCATTGCTTCACTCTGCTTCTTCCCATTTTCTTCCTGGGGGGACTGAGGCTTCTCAGCAAACTGTGGTGGCAAAGTGTCTTTGGAGACAATAGGCACAATTTCCAGGGGCTTATCAGAAGCGGATCTCTGAAGATCTAATGAGGACTTCTGTACTGCTATGGAGCTGCCACCTTGCTGTCCCACATCACATGGCTTTGAAACAGGCACCCTCATCGGCATCAGTTTGGCACTGGCAAGAAAGAATAACAGCAATGGGGCATGTTTCATACCTGCAACAGGCTCCAGAATCCAGCAGAACAGCTACAGCTTCCACTTCTATCAAGAGTTGCTGAAATACGTTTCTGAAGGCTTCAGCTGCTGAAGAACACACACTGCCTGGCCAGGACAGATTTCTCATTTCTTGTGCAAGTACAACTCATAAGCAAAGCACACCACCGCATACACAAAAGAAGGAAAAAATACACTGAGGCAACAAGGAAGTATGGCCCTTCTGTACATAGCTACATATATGTGTACGTATTCTACCAGAAGAGGATCACAGGACTTTGTCATTAGCAGAAATAGGATGCAACTGTTTACAATAGTTACACACCATCACAGCAGTAAGTTCAAAGGACAAGCCTTTCCTCCAAAGGATCTACCATCTATGTGAGACAACACAGGACATGGGCTGGGGATGAAACCTTAGTTTTTTTCTTTGTGGCTGGTGAACAGTATCTGAAAGTGATGTGTTTTCAAACAAAGGAGGGAGAAGGGCAAGTTCATGCAAAGACTTGGCACTAGGGCAAATAAGACAAGAAATAGCAGCAGAAAGACACAGGATAAAGCAAAATATCAAGTAGTGGTGTTTTAGAGAAGACATTTCATGGGAAGCAGACAACTGGGCACACACATAAGACATGAGGAATTTCAGCATCTGACATTTTAAGGCCCACCTCATAAGATGACCATCTGCAATATCATCAGCCCAGCTATCTTCAGTCATGCTGTTCTTCTGGCCATTGGACAGGGATGAAGAACTTGTATGGAACTGGAGAGCAGAGAAATAGAAGGGCTGGTTAGAGCTCTTGCAATCACCTCTGCAATCCCCTGCACAGAGACAGCAACAGCTCAATTTCACCCAGGAAAACTGTGTCAAATATTACCAGTTACACTCTCCCATTTAAAACTACACAACCAGAGGTCCCATTTTCCCACTCCAAGATCTCAACAGAACTACATCCCTTGTAGAAGGCAACTTGTCCATCGCCCAGGAGGAGATTTGCAGGCATAGGCCTCTGCCAGTACAGCTATTTGCTGGTTTACAGAAATCATTTACTGCACAAATTATGCTCAATGAACTGCAGCAGTGTCAGATACTGCATCCACAGGCTTAAGGATAAAACTTTAGGTAGTTCAGATAATCCGAGACCAGAAAGTAGGAAAACTCCCATATATTCTGTCTCTTGGAGTGTGTGTGGGGGAGGGGATTGTCTTGTTCCCTATTCCAGTCACCATGGCAACAGACAGCACCAGTGTGCAAAATCACCACCTGTCCTAGCAGGGGATTCTCCTGGTCAATATAGCTAATGACTCAGAGGAAGGTAGTTTATAACTGTAGCCTCCACTGTAGAAGAAGTTACCCAAGATCCAACCCTGATAATCATTAGCACCAAGCTGAAAATGAGGATGCAGCCTGCACATTTCAAGCAAGCCAAGAAAAACAGTAGAAGCATCAAACACTTGAAGGGAGCAGGTGACACAAAGCAAGAGACGAACACATCCTCCTTTCCACTACAACCAGCAGTGTGCTCACATTTCCCATGGTTTACCTCAGACAACCGGGCCATCTTAACTGCAGCCACAAGGTTTTCAAGTTCTTTCAAGGTGTTATTCTATGTTGAGGTAATAAAGAGAGAAACGATAAAGGCGTTAAATCAAAACATCTGTTCCAACAAGTATACTGGTAGCCAGAAAAAAAATGATGGCCCTTCTGTGGAGAACACTGCTTACAAGAAAGAGTAAACATGTAAATGGAGACTCATTTCTGATGCAGAAGATATTGACAACCAGCAACAGTTCATGCACCTCTCCCAAGGCTGACGTACTACTGCTGCCCACCATCCCTCCCCATGATAGCCCCACTGTTAGTGCCATACCAGGAAGCAGAGCTTGTGCCGCAACACAGCATTCTGGAAGTGGCACTGCTCCACTTCCTTCTGCAAGAAGGTCTTCTCCTGGGTGAGCCGCTGTGCATTGGCTTTCTCCGCATTGAGGGCCAGTGCCAGTGCTTTGTTGTTGTGCTTTAGGGAAACTTTAATAGTGGAGGAGTTGTCTGTAAACAACAGAAGTACCACACAGAATCAGCATTCAAGGTCTCATCCATGCCTTTCTCTTCCTTTACCATATTTCTTCCACTTCCCAGAATAGCCTCCCCTAAGGCTCAGATGTCTACAACTCAATAGTCCTCTACCCAAAGTCAGAAGTATAATTCCTTCCCATACCGAGGTAGCTATTGAATTCTCCAGAGAGCAGCAGGGAAGACTTTTAACAACCTGCAACACTTCAGACACTGACACGTTCTCCATTCTCAGAGGGTCATGCTCGGTCAGCAACCTACTGCATCAATTCTTAACGAACAATGGTATGGTTCAGGAGATGAGTACAGACTGATATGCTTCTGGTTGAAGAAGCCAGCTGTAGCTCTCGGTCCGCATCTCCATCCAAAAAAGGAGAAAAACCTACCTTCCTTTGCAGTATCCTTTGAGCAGATTTAAAATCAAGTTTCCGAATTAAAAAAAAAAAAAGAAATAACAGTAATACTTAACTTTTTCAAGGTAGTCCAAATTACTTTCTGCCCTATTTTTCCAGTATTCACTCCATAAAACCAAATTATGGTAGGGCTAGCTTCTTTAATGGACAGCATAAATATTAAAACACTTTCTACACTTATTTCTGTTGTTTGGACCCTACTGTGGACCCTGAGGACTCAGCTACCCAGACAGAGTTGTCTAATGACATCCAATATGCTGCTTGAGCAGTCTAGGATGTCCCCAACTGCTGCTTCAAAGGAAGCACAGTTCCTCCGCAGTTTCTGTGTTATATTTGCCAGTTACATATACCTCAGACACCTTTGGGCATCTCAAGTGGTACTCAGCACTCCTTTGCAGCACACTCGATTCTCCAGAAACCCAGAGGCTGATAAGTACTTGTTAACTATTAGCTCTGGGTAACAGACTGCCCCCCTCATCCCACCTAAGGCCAAAGGCACAATTAAAACTTGATGTAGCAGCTGGCCTCTAAGCATGCTGCAAAACAAAATGCACTTACTGATGATTTTTGTTTTGATTTTTGATGCAAGTGAAGCATTCAACTTCGCAGTCCTCAAGACACCGTTTTTCTTCTCCCGCATCCGCTCTCTCACACCACTCAGGCTGAAGAAGGATGTTTCCGAAGTCTCCTGAGATGCCATTGCTGGAGGGCGCAACAACAAGCTGGGTTAGCACCCACGTTCTTCCCTTCAGCGAGTACTCACCGGCAAACATTTACGCTCTTCCCGAGAAGAGCTGCCGCCCTTGTCCCCAGTCCCGGCCAGCAGAGCCGGCTCAGCCGCCGCCTCACTCCCTCCCAGGCCCCGCGTCCTGCTGCGGCACTGCCTGCCCCGCAGGGAGGACGAGGCCGCAGCGGCGGCCGCATACACCACTGCGCGCCACGCTTCGCCCCCGAGCTGCTGCCAGGCACCGCGGCGCCATGGGCCGTTAGAGCCCCCCCGAGCGCTCCGCCACCTCCCCCAGGCCTGCGGGGACCGCGGCCGGCGGACCCCTGCCTCACCTCCTGGCAGGGCAGCAGCCCGGGCGCCCTCCACCTCGGCGAGCCCCGCGCGATGGGCGGGCAGCTGCCCCTCGCCGCGCCTGGGGAAGGAGGGACGGGAGGAGAGGCAGCTCTACCCGCCAGGAGACTTTTGAATGCAAACAGGGCGGCGGGCAGCCCGCCCCTCGCCCCGCCCCGCGAAATGGCGGCGAGCGGGACGGGGGCGGCCGTTTTCCTCAGGCCGCTGGGCCGTAGGGGGAAAGACCGCGGGGACAAGACCCGGGGCGCACAAAAGCTCCAAGTCCGCCGCCGCTTGCGGCGGGGTGGGGATGTTATTTCCTCGGTCCTTCAGGCTGCGAGCGGGCCCGTGGTCTCCGTGCTGCTGGGCTAGGCCCGGCCGGGCCGCGCCGCCATGTTAGGGGGAGCTCTCCGTCCTCGCGGGGAAGGGGACCCCGAAAAGCCACCCTCTTGGCCGCCACACCCGCGGTCCCGCCGCGCCTCTGGCTGCAAGCGCCAAGTCCTGAGACCGTGCTCATGAGGCGGCAGTGCGGGCAGTGGGCGCTGCTGCGGACGCCCGGCCCCAAGCACACACAGCTAAAACGCTCCTCAAAACGCTTCAGAAAAGCCAGGAGATTGTTCTAAAGGACAAATCCCACCCAAAATTTAGGGCTTGTTCGTCTACAGAATTCAGCACCAGGGCCCTGGCTTGCAGCTTTCTCCTGCAAAAAAGGTGACATACTAACACCTGTTAAAAGGTTGAATCCCCATGCCTGTCAGTGTTCAAGAGACATTTGGACAATGCCTTCATTAATACACTCTTAACTTTTGGTTAGCCCTGAAGGGGTCAGACATGATCTTACAAGAGTAAGATCTTAGCCGTCTTACAAGAGTAACATGATCTTTGAAGGTCCCTTCCAACTGAACTATTCTATAATTATTTCTTTTCAATAATTTACATTTTAGTCCAAATTTGTGCATTAATTTCCAAACACCTTTATCTTCAAAAATTTGACACTGCATGTGGAGATGTGAAGATGTTAAATATTTTAAGGGAATGGCATAAAGAAAAGCATCCAAGTAGTCTGAGGAACAGCAGTTTACAGTGGAGATACAGAGGCAATTTTCAATACAAACAAGACTGGTTAAACGGCTTCTAACCTGCTGCCATGTCTGCCTGGAAGCACCAAATGTGAATGGCAGCTCTTTCAAGAGTCCTAGATCCTACTGCTTTTACTATTTTATGTGGCATTTGTTAATACATTAGCTGATGAAAATTAAATCATGGGGAATTATTAAATAATTTGATTCCTACCCACTTAAGTAATGGATTGAAAAAAAAACATTCTCCATACAGGCCCAGAAAATCAGACCTGCAATAGACAAGTATGCTGTACACATGCAGACTTGCATATTACTTTATTTCTTGCTCCGGGGAATCTGTGTCTGGCATTACATATGCTACAGTGTAGATAAAATACTTGAATATCCTTCTCTAATATATATTTTATATTCCACACAACAAATTCCACAGCTTGAGGGGCCTAAACATGCTTTTACTAAGCACACAGTTCAGCAAATTAAGTTAGCAGTGGACAGATTGGAAACAAAGAGGCCCTTTTCTACGCAGCCCTATTTAAACAGTGGAAATCTTTGCCATGTGACATTGCAGATGTCAATTACTCAGGTTTCAAAAAGCAATTGGACAAGTTTCTGGCAGTAACAATACAGCAAGGGACATAAACTGCCAAGACAACACCTTTTGCTCAAGAACAGCCTGATCTGCAAATCAGTGGAGAATGGGGAAATACACTGAGAAAGTTTGATGCTTACTGGTGCAGCTATTTGAACTCTTCCCCAGGCAACCACTAGTGGCTGGTGTTTTTTTTTTCAGGAAGAGCACAACCATAGTGTCATGCCTGTCCCTGCCTGCAATGATACAAAGGCATTTCCTGTTTTAGGGAAAACCAGGGGTCAGTTCATCCCAGGGCTCAGGGCTAGCCTCATTTCAGGAAAGTCACTTCACCCTCATCGGGGTTTTATAAAACAGAAGAATTCAGCTAGCAGGACCTGGCATGGATATGTTCACTTTGTGAATATCAGTTTGCACACCAGCCTGGGCATACCAGCAGAAGCCCTATGTAGGTGTAACTGAAGGAAAGGCAGGCAATAGGACTGCGTTTGTCAAAGCAGAGCAAATTAGCAGCAGCTCTACTGGGAATGGGGTTACCATGATGCCTGCCAGCAGTATGGCCTCAGAAATCAAATACAGCTTGATTACCAGCTCCACAGCTGGAATGAAGGTTGGGGAAGCACTGAGCTTGGTGCTCCTTTTGCCACAGGGGGAGATGGAAATTATGAGAATGGCCATGAACATCTAACACTTCTCGGAGGGTCCATTCCCAAACTCCAGCCTTCCTTCAGTGGCTGCCTGAGTGGCTTTCCATAGCAATGGCAAAGACACAGTAGGTGACAGAACCGCATTCACCACCTCTTGCAGCTGCCTAGGCATATGCCTAAAGCATGGGCTGTTGAAAGAGAGCAGTGAAATGAAATGAGGAAGAGAAAGCACAGCACAAATTCTGTAAATGGCAAGTAGACTTCTTCCTGGAAAACATCTATGTCTCGTGGTAATACCTTTGCTTTTACACCTGTGTTTTTTCAGGCCATCACAAAGTGAGGAAACATTATGATTATGCCTCATAAATCCATTGCCATTGTTTACTAGGTAATCAGCTAATAACATGAGAAATATATTCCCAAGAAGGAGGATTGCTTATTCTGTTCTTGCATTCTGAGCTACAGCCTGCAAATCTTCCTAATCTACCAAATCCAATAGGCTCTCACTGCCTTGGTAGTCACGGTGATGCACTGGCTACTGTCAGTGATCCTGTGCAAGATGTGCCCTGCGTCCTTTGGAAGGACAACAGCACAATTCAGTAGGTTGTGTTGGGATTTCCTGTCTGTTAGAATTCTTCCTAATACTGTAAGTGAACACAATATTGATGAAAGAGCAACTAGCAGGATCCTTGCTATATGTTATAGACACTGCAGATGAAACCCCAGGTGGGCTCTTGGGAGGTACCAGATTTAGTTTTTCACTGTTCCATAACCCTACCTCTACTGAATACTGATAGCTTCTTTTACAAGCAATTAGATCCATCAGAAAAAACAGTGAATGGTCTCAGCCTCCCTTGTCAGCGAGTCATCTATGTTTCCAACTAGCCACTCAATGCCTAAAAGTGTAAAAGGATCATTTAACTTGAAGCTGATAGCTCAACCTCAGGGTGCAGTTTTAACCTCTTCTCTGTGCGCTTTTTTTTTTCCTTTTAATTTCTCTCAGCTCAGCAGCATTGTTTCTAAGTAACAGGGGAAAGCTACAGTCCTGCATGAAGCCATAGCCTAATTTCCCTGGCACGCAAACTCTGTGGCAGAGGCAAGAAAGGAACAGCAACATCAAGAGGGAAATGCTCCTCATAGATATCTGAAGTCAGAGAGTCTCCAAACCCAGATCCTGAGCCTATTACAAGAGTTGATACAGGTAGTGCATAATTTCTTGTGTGCATGTATGAGAGAATATGGGAACAATATCCAGTAACAGAGAGCTTACTGGGCATGTCATTAGTTTGTGTGTAATGGAGCAGGAAAGTGAAGCATGCACTTCGAGTTTACAATAAATTGGTGGCCCAAGTGCCAGCTGCTCTCTTTGCTATGTCCTGACAGGTCAGCCGTTAACTCATCTCTTCCAGTGTGCCCTGTTCCTAGTCCATTCAGTGATCTACAGCTAACTGCCTTTGTACCCCATAGATCTGATTAATACACACAGTGGGGAAGGCAAGCCATGTGCTAAGCAACTCAGAATTGGCAGCAGGTTAATAGATTGCGTTGTGTGAAAGAATATACATCACTGTGATGGGGATGCAAGCAACCTGCTAGCTGACACTCAGGATTGATGCTCATCTTAAATGGGCTCATCCTGCCCATCTTCCATCACCAAACTCCTTACCCTCACTTTCAGTACTGTGCATGCTGTCCTCTCTTTCTTGACTAGGTTTTATCTCCATTTCTATTGCAATCCTGCCTGGGAATTGGTTTTGGCCAGATTTTTGTAGTCGGTCTCCAAGCGTCCCATACTCTTTATCCCTGATTCAAGTTTGCTCACTGACAGAGATACTTGGCAGGATGCACTTTTTCTTTCTCCTAGATCTCATTGAGCCACTTATGTTAGTGACAACTAGAGCATCTCCAGCCATGGAAAGAAAACACCTAAAGAAAGAGGTTGAAAAACTCTTGTAAGTTGTAACTGCCCACAACTTCCTGCACTGCATTTGAGATAGACTTGTTTTCATTGCAAAGAATTGTAAGACCTAGCTGGATGATAGCTGTAAATCCTTTGTCTTCTTTTTCTGAAAAGCACGAACAGACTTCCTTTGAGATGCTTCTCATTTTCTTGTATAGTCTACGTGCTATCTGCAGTGTGAGAGGTCCTGACTACATACATGACAGTAGAGAGGTCCCAGCCCAGAACTTGCTCTGAGTCAGTGGGAATGAGCAGGGAGGTGCAGAGTTCCTCCCTTGCTGTGCAGCCATTACACAGCCAGTGCAGCTGCTGTCTGTAAGGGGTCTCCTAGTTCATGCAGCAGCATCTCATGCTCTTTGATTAAGGGGTGCCCAGAAGATAACATCCAGGGCATGTAAGCTGTGTTCCCTCTATTCTGTACAAGTCCTGTGCGCATCTTCCCTAGGACTCCTTACATGGATCAGTAGTACTCAGTAGGAGGTAAGGTTGCTGAATCAGGCCCCTCATAAGGGAGAAAATCAAGCATGAGTGAAGCATCTCTTTCTATCTTTTGTCTGTACACTGAACTCCTTCTGTGAGTCCCCAGACTTTTAATATTTGATTCATATTTGTATTTCTTCCTATATTTTGGAGTCCTTGTATAAGACAACAATGTGGTTTGACAGAAGCTAAGATCAGCAGCAGTGATGCATAAAACTAACAGCTTTCCAATCAGGAGGGGTCTGAGAGCTAGGAACCTGTTGCAGGATTTCTCAGAGTCAAATTTAGTCCTAGTTTTGCACTAGCTTTGGTGTCATCTTACATTTCTCATGCACTAGATTGCTTAGAACCAGTTGTAATTCAAAGTTGTTTTTTTGCTTTAAGGGGAGATTATGTTGGCATCAGACTACGAGAAAATGAATTTGATCCAAGAGGACAAAGGCAGCCCACTTTTCTAGATGACATGGTAATAACCAGATTTCCTATATCCTATCCTTTTTAACTGCAGAGCTACTGAGAACTCTGAAGGATGTCAGTTTGATACAGCTAAATAACCTTTTCCTACAATGATCTGTAAGAGCCAATTACAGAGATGAACATCGAAAGAGATTGGCTGTGAACAGCATTCAGATGTAATATATCCAAGATAATTCAAGTTTTTGCTGATTTTTCAGCAAGACAAAGCTCATCCACAGGGGCAATTGAAAAAGTTGGTCAACAAACCAAAGGTAGTTTTGCAGAAACTAACCTGTCCATACATAACAAAACACCTTCCAGCTAAGCTGAGAAAGTCTTCCTGTGGGTGTTTAAAACCCCTCAAATCTCAGCAAGTATCCTACAGCTGGTAAGGTACCCAATGTCATTGAGGCAATACTGGGCTACAGCTCACCTTCTCTGCATTTCTCTGGTCTTTCTCTCATCCTTCAGTCAAACAATTACAGTAGAACAAAACACATGAAGTTCTTCTGTCTTTCCAGGTCCATTACAGCGTAGCCACAGCAAAGCGACACTGAGAACTAAGTGACATGGATGCTCTGACTGTGCTGACGAGAGCAAATGTGAGTATTGCAAAGCTAAGATCCTGATGTTGCAGTGGGTTACACCAGTGTGAAAATGGAGTAAACCCAGCAGTGAATCAGGCCCAGGAATTCTTTTTGCTTTTGTAACACCACACTAATAATCTTCTTGTTCAAAACATCATGCAGGAATTTGGCAGCTCACAGCTGATACATGTATCCCAATCGAATTGAGAGAGAAGCTATGATACTATCTTCATATGCTGGAGTATTAATGGTAAGAGGGCAAGAAAGAGCAAAATCTTTTTCTGTATGGCACTTGTCTAGGAACACTCCATGTACCCTGAATGCCATGCCAGGCAACTCAGAAACCCATGTAAGCAACCAAGCATGAGCCAAAACTTCAGCCAGAGGACCATGTGGCACCTCAACTCAACCATATTTACGAAAGAGCAGCACCCACTAGGGGAGGAGACACATAACAAGATGCTTTAGAGAAATATTCTTCAAAGGGGGCATCCCCTCCATGTCATGCCCTGCAGGTGACCCACATTGCACCACCACTGGGATCAAAAATCTCTAGAAGAATGAGGGCTACTTCTAAAATCCCTGTACTATCTTTTTAGTCTAATGAGTCACCTGTCGCATGTTAGAAAATTTGAATAATGTGCTTCTGGGTTTAAAGGTTTATGAAGGCTTTTTATTAGCATGCCTCTTTCTGGCTTAATTTCCAGCAGACCACAGACTTCATGGTTCCTTTCTGGCCTGTGCACTGGTGTGGGACTTCACCAAAATAAGTGAACAAAGTACCAGTGCAGGGCAAGCACAGACACATAAGTGCAGTTTGTCTCCAGTAGCTGACCTTCAGGGAGATGGTTTTGTTCTTGAAAGGGCAGAAACAGCTTCTTTGGCTCTGCTGTGCTGTTCCTCTGAGGATCTGCTGAAAATTATCCCCAGGCTACCAGAAAAAGAAACTGTATTTGGTGCATGCAAAACTGGATACAGCAAACAAATGTAACTGAGCAACAAGGTGGATACCACAAAAAAAGCATTCAGTGAACAAAAAGGAGACACTCACTCCAGCTTTGCTGATCAGATCTCATGTTAGCCCTGCAGAGATTTCACCAGTTAAAACTCTTTAATCTTATCTTGCCCTGACACTAATATCTACACTTAGGCAGAGTCTTAAAGGAGTAACTCATTCCCAAACATGGTCAAAAGGCTTTCAGTACTGCTAGCACTACACACCTGTCAGAATCTACTCCAAACTTTTTGACATCTGCTGCCTCTTAGTTCTGAGAGTCCACCAAAGAATAGATACCAGTTCAATGCCATGAGACAGCTCAGTGACTCCTAGCTTTGGCCATAGCAATGATAAGCTACTGGCCCCTTCTCCCACCAGCCTCCAGCGTAGCCTTGCATGCTATGAGCAGTAAAGCCTCCCCCTGCATAAAGACATAATGTATTTGGATCCTATAATATTTGTGCCTTTTAAAAAATGTTGCATAGTAAACTCAGGTTGTCTGTGCCCTTTTGATCTTGCTCCATTAGCAATAGCAAACAGACTCCAGCCTTCTCTTTGTACATGCAAAAAGCTGAACTATTCACTTCACACTTTACAGTGTGCCAGGGAGAGATGGAAAAAGGGCAGTGCAACTATTCACAAGCTTACTAAAGCGTAATCCAGCTTCTGGGGCTTTGGCATAGTGCTTTATAGAGGAGCCGTCCTACCAGTGTGCTTTAATTACTGCTAATGTGAAGTGGGAAAGGAAGCCACACAGGCCCAAGGAGATACAGCATGCTTCACAAGGGCCTTGCCTGTGTTCAGAACAAGTCTCTCTAGCTACAAGCCTATTTTTTAAGGGACAATTACTTGTATGACTAGTGTAGGTACTATAATCTTCTATTCATGACTCAAAAAATATATTCTGTATGGGCCAGCTATTTAACAAAGGAACATTTCTGCTGAAATATGTAGGATTCTTTTTCAGTGACAGTTCGTTAATGTTTTGCAAGCAACAATTAAAAATTGCTGTGGAACTGTAATCAGACAATAGATGATCCACACGTAATTCAGTGTTTCTGGTGCATGTCATGCTTGGCCTTAATAGTAGTGGACTGCCACCTGGCGTCCAGAAAGGGCTAAAGCTACACTCTAGCTCACAGTTACATGGATCAGAACAGCCTTGGCCATAACCTCTCCGTTGAATTTTCTCATGGCAAGAACTGGCAGTGCCACTAGGCACCACTTAGGGGCATTTCACAGCCTGTTTGTTTAGAGGAGGGATCTTCCCCTCAGCTCCTGGGTTTAGTGCATGGATCAGCTCTCCCTCCTTTCTATGAACATTGCACTGTATATTCTTGCCGTCATGCTCACTATGGGCAAGAATCCTTTTCTCCAGGAATTTCCAACCCAGGATATTTTTAGAAGTCATCATTTTGAGTACACGCCACACACTGCAGAGGAGTGATGTTTTCTTGTAAGTTTTCCAGCTACTCATGCTGTTTCCCATGGTGTTGGTTTTTTTTCTGCTCTTTGATTTATATTTTGATGTTATGCAAACAGAGAGAGCAGAAAGTTTCTGTTCATCCCGTGTTACTGTGCATTTGCCAGTAGCGGACTCAGGCATACTTCCTGAGGGTCAGGAGGTAGCAAAGTTACAACATTTTCTCAGGATGAAGATAAGCCATTGTCATCAGGATCTCCAGTTCCTATTTCAGCCAACAATGTTGCTTAATTTTATGCATGGGCTTAAGCTCATTCCTACTCTGAGAAAGGAACTGAAATGCTTTGCTGAATTTGGAGACTGAGGGTAGTTCATTTTCCAAAAGCCCTAATTAGTTTAAGTGGTTAAATCTACTGTTTTCATTAACTAACTCTTGGAAGACAAGAGTTACACCTCCAAGAGTCAAAGAATTGGAATCCAGACATCTCAAAATTCTATTTCTGTGCATCTCCAATTATCTTCTCCCCTTCCCCCCATTTCCCATCAAAACAAACTAATGGAGATTTGTATTATCCCCCATCACTTCTGAAGCCTTAGGTCTCTTTGAAAATCAAGCACCAGCTTTACTAAGATATATAGATACTTCGTGAGCTTAAATAACATCCTAGCAGGATTTAGGATCCAGAACATTTCTGATTCATGAGCACGGACATTCTAGCCTGAAAAAGACATAAGGATAGCTATAACAACTGCCTGTTGCTTCTCAGAGTTTCTTACCCCACTGTCCAGACATTTCAGCAGCTGCCACATGAACAGCTGAGCAGCCACAGGCTGCTCACTAGGATGTTATGGTAGACCACAATCCCCATGCTGTCCCAGTGCATATGGGGCTATAAATTGCTGCAGTTCAGCTACTGCATGTACAACTGAGATGTCTGGGCAGCAGGGATGGGCACATCAAGAAGCTGGGTGGACCAAGCAGCCAGACCAGAAACTGCCAGCAAAGCTGTCCTCATTTGTCCATTAGGGCTCTTCCTTTCAGCTGACCACACAGAAGAGTACACCCATTTGGCTTGGCACAGTTTTTGCAGACATACTAATCTATGGGTTGTTGTCCTTCTAGGACCACTGGATTCAACCTTTCAAGCTTTCCCTGCATCCATTTGCCATGCTGACTGTCCCCAAAGCTGCAGAGTACACGTGGAAGCTGAGTGAGCATATTTTACTTCAACTCCCACAAAGCCAGGGCAGGGGGACAGGGGGCAGCAGCACCTGGTCCAACACTGCCACAAAATTACAGCCTGCTAAACTCCAGCAGCTGCACATGGAAAGAAAAGAGTAAACCTTGGTCTGTGCCTATTTTTGTGGGGGTGGCAGAAGGTACAGGCATTTTCCCATTGTAACCTAGAAATAGTGTCTAGCTGAGGCTCCTGAAGTCCATGACAATTTTAGAAGGAGTATTTTTCTCAAGTTGAGGTGAACAATAAGACTGTAGGAGCAGCCTTCATGTCTGACAATCACTTGTTTGTTCTTAAGCTTGGACTAATATTAGGACTTTTGCAAAGGTCAGTTATGCTACTGGCCAGTGAAAGAGCTACCCCCAGTCCCTGCTACTTCTCCTGATGGAACACAAGTGAGAAGCTCTAGGACCGTTATGGAATTTGAAATGGAATCCTTCACCTCCAACCACATATCACAACTGATCCCATAGAATAGGTCTGTAAATCACCCTGGGGGTACTCTATAAACCCAAAATGAAGTAAGACTTTCTCCCAAGGCATCAAGTACCAGAGAACAGCAGCAAATTAAAGAACCAATCCTCGTTCAGCATGGAGAGCTGAAAAGGACAGCAAGCAACTGAACCCACTGACTAGAGGAAAGCAACAGGTTGACAAAGTATGTCAGAAGGACTCAAGTTAGCAAGCCATTTTTGCAACAGCACCACTGAATGCCACAGCTAGAGCAGCACCTCAGGCCACACAGAGCCCACAAAGCCTTTCTTGTCTGCCCTCCTGAGCACTCTCTAGCACCACTATGAAATGTCTTATGCTGTTTTATATACAGTGTCAACCCTAAATTGGGCTTTCATGGCAACTTATAATATCTTAGCAGGAGGTGTCACTCATGAGCTGGAAAGTCAACACCAGCAATATTCTCAGACATACGAAAGGCACTCTTCTGGCTAATATCCCTGCAAAACACATTCACTACTGTCACTTCTAGGTTAAAAAAGCTGAAAACTATTTAAGAAAATGAGCAAAAACCTGACTCCATAAAGAACCCAGTGATGTCAGATTAGCCTAGCCATGTACATGAATTGGGCTCTGCCTTTCTATTAGTTCATTTGCCAAAGCATATTGTTTGCTCCAACACCACTGAGCAGAAGAGCTGAGAAAACATTTGTTCTAGCAACAGCAGGGCTGGATTTGACAGAGTAGAATAAGGGGGCTCCCCCACAGTCCTGAGTTCAATGTGCATCACATCTTGCACAGCAGCAGGGAGGCTGATCTGCCACGCAATCCCCATCTCTCCTAATGGATTCAGTACTGCACACTGCGCTTTCACTTATTAACATTTTCATCCTGCAGGGAGCTACAGAAGCAAAACAAGGAGTCTATCCAGAGAAGCCTGGACCAGATTTGAAAACTAAGAACGCAAAGGAAACAAATATATAACACACCCAGACTTCATGTACCTCACTTAGCTGTAGGTGAGCTAGCTAATGTCTTTTAGCCTGACTTTGGTAATGCATTTGTGACTTGTCAGGTTTTTTTTTTGATTTTAGTAGTCATTCCTTCCTTTCCACTCCTCATATCTTGTACCCGAGACTCACATTGCCTTCTCTCAGCCACCTCTCTCCTGCTTCTCTGACAGTGTGTTGGGAGCTTACATTTTCCCAGTGCATCCCTACTGCTTCTCAACCCACCATGCTATTTTTACAGAGCCAAAGAGAATGCAACAATTCAAAGGCAGAGATTACACGTTTTCCCTTGTCTACAGCGCTGTGCAACTCCCACCCATGATCCCAAGTAGGACAGGAATGAGCATCCCTGCATGTGACATCAGGTTGTACCTATTAGGATGACCCCATTTTCTTCAGCCATCCCCTTTAACCATCCTGCTTTCTTATTTCCTTAAAGGTCTCAGCTAAACAAAAACAGTGCAGTGCCAGTGCAGCACTGAAGCCTGTCTTCCTTTCCCTATTTGTAGGTCTCTAATGGTTTGGCTTAGTTACATCCATACTGTGCACTCCTCCTTTACTAGATGGACCGTCACAACCCTCACCTTTCTACTAACTCCACCTTGGGGTAAGAGTTGGGTGCACATCACTCCCTCTCCGCATCTCTTCTTCTGGCTGAAAGCCTGAGCACACATTTCATGGCTCTCTGGGGCAGTAGAAGTATTCACTGCTGAGAGGTGCATTTAACACTCATTGCCGGGTAGAAAGACTATAAGAGCTTTTTACATATAAATATGACAGAATTAAAGATTGCCAGCTACTTCTAACCAGCGGATAGCCATCCATCCAAAGTATGGTCACACATTGTACAGCTGCATTAACCCATGGCTTGGAGATGGTCCTACACCCTAATGCAGAAATACTAAAGGAAAAAAACAACCAATAAACACTTGCAAAGCAAAACCATTTTTATTCTTATGCCTGCTGATTCTCAAGCACTGAGTCTACTCATGGAGATGCCAAGAGACAGCAGAGATTCTAAGAGTCTTTTAGAAATTCTTACTAAAGGCTTGCTTTCAACTCATCAGGTACACAGTTTTTCTTTTTAAAAAAACGAATGTATCACAACTTTCCTTTTAAGATCAGTCTAAAGTAAAAAGTAGTTGCAGTAAACACCAGTCCTCTCAATTCTGAGCTTTCCATAGAGAAAGACCTAAGAATAGTATGGTACATTCAAAAATTACAAGTGAACTAGTAAGTCTTTGTGCTGAGGCTTCTCAGCCATACCATGCCCCCCTCCACTTTCCCTTCAAGCCATTTGAGCCAAGACTTAAAGCCTAAAAGATCCAGATGAGAAGGCTGAAAGGACTTCAGATCATCAGCAGTATCACCCTCCCTAACACAGGAAGCTAGCAAGTCTTTAGCCATGAATTTCTGCAGCATCAGCTGTTTTGGCCTGGTTAGTTCACCCTGCAGGAAGCGGGATTGCTGGTGTTCAACCCCATTTAGCAGCTGCTACCTCTCCATGGCCTGCATTCACTGCCAGGACAGGCCTGCCCTGTCACACTCAGCACAGGCTCATCCCCAGTGCTCAGGTCATCCATTAGCTTCCAAACAGACTTCTGTTCTCTTTGCAAACAAGTTCAGTAGAGCACTAGGCAGCAGCTAGTGCCAGGACCAGAGCAAAATTCATCCCAACTCAAACAGCACCAGTCTGATCTCTTCAAATGCAAAGCAGAGAAATTGTGCTTTGAAGTGAGGTCATTACAAGAGGGGAGGGAGTATTGCTGGGGGGATATCATTGCAGAGCATGCAAGTAGCAGAACAATGGAAGGGGAGTGGTTAAGATTAAACAGCTAGAAAGAGAGATTAACATCTCATGACTGATTTCTGTTCACTGACTGCAATAAAATAAACAGACTTTAACAAATAAATAGGTCATTAGCTGTGTTATTACAGCGCTGTCTTTGCTGTTAGAGTACTGCCATGGTCTTCACTTCTCATTGGCCAACATTTCCTGCTTGTTACAGATTAGGCTGTTGGAGTTAACAGGAAGAAGCAACAGCATCTAACATATTAAATAGCATAGGACTACGCACCTTCAAAAGGCAGCCAGCAACAAGAGCAGATACTGGAGTCAAAGAAATGAGAAATTCACTCAATCTGTCTACAACAATGTTGTGGTAAACGATGCTGGCTCCACAAGAGGAGTTACAGTTGGAAGATTCAGCATCTCTGCTGCATTTTCGCTAAGAATGGCTAGAGGTGCTCCAAACAGGAATTAGCCCAGACCAGCTTCAAGAAGAAACTTGTTTGCAGCAAAGCAGAGTCAGACAACACCAACTGCCAATTTCCACACAGACTGTCACCAAGTCAGATGTCATGGAAGGGATCTGCAAGTTACTTGCACATTGCCAGCGCTAAACATATAGTCAGTTTATGTGAAGCAAATGGGGCATGGCTGCCAAAGTCAGCTGTGGCCAGACTTAGTGGCCTTTCACAGGGACTTGCATTGAACAATGAATGTTAAAGAACTCTACTCTGCAATCTGTGCAGCAATAAAGACGATGAATTATGTAAGAGAACAGTTAAGATCTACCCATCAGTTTGCCATATAAAAGGGATTACACTTTCAGGTGTGACTTTAAACCACCATGCCAACTTTGCACTAAATTTTTTTTTATTATTGCTTGCATGCTCACACTGCCCATTGCCAGTTCAGCTGAGTCCAGGTCAGCAACCCATCCAGCCTGCAGATAAAAAGAAAATCAATCCCTCAGTGTACCTACAGTAATAGTAACAATATGTCAAGTACCACAGCCCTCAAGCAAACATCATCACAAGGCTGTGAGCAAAGGAAATCCAACAGGATGAAGGCAGAATGTCCGAGGCAACTCAGAAAGCCCAAAAGAATAGGGCTGAATACACTAAAGAGGACAGGAGGGTATCTAACCAGTTTGGAAATGAGTGTACATTAGCACCTGTCATTTAATAGGGATACAGTTAAAAACAACAGCAATTAAGTGGTTTGTAATGGAAGGATGTGTGGGGAGGTTTCACTCATAGCTGGGCAGATGCTCAGACTCTCACACCTTGTGTCATTGGTGAACTCAAGATTCAGGTCCAAACTCATGTGTTCCAGGGTTCAAAAGTAGATCCTTAACAAGAGCTGAGAGGAAAAATCTGAGTATGAGACTATACCAACAATGAGATGGCATTCCCCCAACCCCTTTCCACAGAAGACCCTAGTCTTTCCTTTATTGCCACAGCACTGGAAGCCCTTTTCTTTGGTCTGAAACCTTGTAAGCAAAGCTGTACTCCCTTATGTCTCCCAAATCTTCCCCTGCTCTGTCCCTACATCCACAAATACTCATTTGTTACATTGGAGGTAGAGAGTATGTAGTTGCAAATAGAGATCTAATTTCTTTAAAAGAGCTACAAAGATGCATGCCAAGTTAGCTGACTAATCATGTTGACATGGTCTTTACATGCTTGAATGAGTTTCCCCAAACATGTAAGATCATAACTCATTTTTGGAGTGCAGCAGTTTCTTTTGATCTGGAGTCTCACCTACTAGTGTTATAAAACACTTATATAACTACCTTTGCATATTCCATGGCATAGCCTGTTTTTAAAAAGCCTAAAATTTAGGTTCAAGAAACTGATAATCAGAATAAAACAAGCCAAGGTTTGATCCAACATCAAACAAACAAGAAAATGACAGGTAGAGCTCCAAAAGAAACAATACTTTTCCATAACATACTAGCTATGCTTTAGTGTTAAACAACAATCTTCTCTGGTTCCAGATCGAGAGCAACTTAAGTTTAATGTAGCTTGAGTCTCCTGACTTTTTAAAACAAGCTTTCACAAGGAAAAAAATTGAACCAACTAACACAAACTGATTTACAATATCAGCAAATAATTCAGATATGCTGATAAACATCTAACAGAGCCATTTGAATTGCTCCTACATTTGATGTAGCAATCATTTTAGTCTTCAGGGATGCAGCAGTTAACCACACACCAGGAAGAGACTGAAATATTTTTCATCGCTATTTCCTCCTAACACATGGCTGTGTTAAAATCTGTACACAATAAAGAGATTAGAAAGCAAAAGCCAACACCACCACATAAGATGGAGACAGGTGACAAAGTACTGAAATGGAAGCAAAGTTCATCTCCTGTTCTCACAGAAGAAAACAGGATTGAACCACCATCATGGAACAAATTTAGGCAAGATGTAATCGCAGAGCGGGGAAAGGAAGAACAGACCTATACCAGAAACTGCTCAGGCCACCAAGTTGGATAACTTTTAGGAAAAGGAAGTACTATAAAGAAAATTTAGACACACATCTCCCATTGGGTCAGATACACCACATGAAACAGTTAATACCAGCTGAAAGTGTAGCCTTCTCCACAATTACACAATAATTCCCTTGCACGCAGCATCAGCAAATCTAGCCCCCAAACCAGAAAATAAGTCCCATGTATAGTAAATGCAATAAATGCCCTAACTGAAACAAAGACAAACATGAAGTCTCCCCAAAGCTTAGACTGGGCCCTTGTGTCACATTTTGCAGATGTAGCAGTAGGAATATGGTATATAAAAGCAACTGCAGTGTTTGCTCACAACTCTCAGCTTTCACTTCAGCTAACTGCCAGAAGGAAGGGTAAGTGGAAGCCCCAGGATGCCAGTACTCTGCTCTGAGACATATTACTGGGATGGGCTATGAGTCTTTGCAAGTGTTTACATTGTAGGGTTTTTGTTTGTTTTATGACAGGCAGCTTCCAGGGCCACTGCTATGAACACAGCAGTGACCACCCTGACCTAGAGCTCCATGTGAAACAATACAATTCCATCCAGGTGGAAGAAGGCAGCTGGATTATTTATAAGAACCCCAATTGCTCAAGGTATCAGTACTTTAAGAAGGGTAGACTATCCTGACTTACAGAAGTGGTTCAGTCTCAGCAGGTCCATCAGATCTTGCCATGTAATACTACAAATGAGTTCTCCTTGGCAGCATATCAGTTTGAGAAATCTGGTTTACCCTTTAAGGATATGGTTACACAATCTCTTCTAGTAACTCAAGAGACAGGCAAAGTTCAGGAATGCAGTGCAAAATTTCATAAGGAAATTTTGAAGGAAATAAGCTCTTTAATATCAGCGCTATTTCCAGGGCCTGCTCCTAACTTGGAGATGCTAAAAGAAAGCTGAGTGACTACTACTAGGTAGAGAACATTTTTACATTGCACGGAGAACATCTATCAGCACCAGCCAATGTAAAGGTCTGCTGTGGGATGATGTGTGCCACTTGCTCATGACAATGGTTTGTTATGATTCAACGACACAAGAACATGTTAAGTCAGAGTGGCAATGGGTATGGCTTTCCTAGCATAAAAGACATGTTGGTTAAAGCAAGCAAATAATTAATGCTTGTTAAAGTGCTTCCATAGTTAGTAAGATATACTAGACAGTATGACCCATAGCAGCAGCAGTCTACATGCCCATGTTCCACATACCTGTGCAGTTTGCCACATGGCAATTACCTTTTATATATACCCCATTATATAATTTATAATATATAATTTATATATACCCCAGTATATAATGGNAAATGTAAAAGAAATACACATAAAAGTAACATTTTTTCCTTATAAATCCCATTGCTTTCAATCAAAGCATCCTCCATTTATTTCCTACCACACATGTGGCCATACCCATTTGCTGGCACTCCTGAACTCCATATAGTAAGAATTAAACACTCCTCTATTAGCTTCAAAAGAGAAGATCTCTTGGAAACCTCCCTCTCTCCAGAATAAAACACAGTTTCTCAGAAATGCGCATAAGTGGGAAAACTGCACTCTTCTGTATGTCTCACTTGTTCAGTAATGTCAGAAACAAGTTCCAGTCTTTCCTACATTTTTGCTATGTTTGCCACTGCAGATATCTGTTTTCCCACAAGATTCAGCTCTATGAAAAAGGCAGGTTCCAAGGCCAAATGTTGTAGCTCACTGATGATTGCCCATGAGTCCCAGACTACATCCATCTCCGTGAGATCTGAGAGTGTTTTAGATGGCTCTTGAATCTTGAATGAGATGCCCAGCTTCCAGCTGAAACCTGACAAATACAAAATATTCCTTGACTGGGGTGCAGTAAATGCCAGTTGGCTCTTTGCAGAGGCTGATTGACTTGCACCGAGTTATTGCTCCCATGCTAAGTAAACAGTGAGTGCATTCCAAAATCCTTGTTCAAACTAATGTTGCTTCAATGCTACAAGTGAATTATAGCTGTGCAGTCTAGACTGAAATCTGATTTCTCTTGCATTTTGAGGGGAAGGAGGAATATGTATGAAAAATATGCACAATTATCCTTCTTCAGAGTACATGACAACTTAAGTGTTAAAGGTCCAAGTGCATATTGCTGACTGGATTCTGTAGAACTGGAATCTACTCCTAGATCAAAACTTGTAAATTGAGGAAAAACTTAAATGAAAGAATCAGACCTTCTGTTAATAGTTATATCCAATGATGCACTGAGGAGGAAAAGGACAGAAAGATGCAGAGGAACACAGAACAAAGTAAACACTATTTGGTATCAAATTCCTTATGCCCAATGGTGCAAACAAGCTGCTCTGTGCTACCACCAGTCCAGCAATGCTTACTGCTCTGATCCCAGCTGTACAGTTTCCTCCAGAAGTTTTCAGCTCTCTGAATCATGCTTTATAAAGCACCTTTCAGTGAACCTGTACTTCATGAGCTAGATGTTTAGCTGGTGTCAATCACCCTGCCTCTACCAACTTCAGAGCTGCACTGATCTGCTCCAGCAGGAGATCCAGCCAAATCCCTCAGTCACTAGGCTATTCAGCATGCAAAAGGAATGAAATAAGCATACCAGAGTGGATTAGAACCAGGACAACATCCTGTTGTGCTGGGGAAAGTCTATTGCAGCATTAATTATCATTCAGGTAATTATGTATATGCCTACTAATCATCACAGAGCTCTGTGCCAGCAGGCACTCTGTGCAATAACAAATGAGAGCCATAATAAAATACAACAAAACACAGTTAAGGGATCTCACATCTTAATAACATATAAGCTCTCACTTAGGTAGTGGGGTCTAAATATTTTCCCCCCCTAGTGACTTTCAGGCATAGTTACACAAATATACTGATTTTTATCAAAGTGCTGGAGACTTGGAAAGAGAAAGCAGTATAGAGCACTGAACTATTAGGACACTCCAGAACTTTATCTACGTCTTTAATTTTAAATAATTTCATCTGGGCTTTAAATGGCTTTTTTGTTTTGCTTGGTAAACATTCAGTTAATGGAGTCCTGGAATAAAGCCAAGCAACTTCTACAGCAGTGAGGTAGACTGTTTAGAATTCATATTTCAACTTCCTATGTCAGAGGCCTTATTTATCCATTTTTTCCACACTCAAATACAACCCATTAGCAATAACCGGTTAGTGAGCTTCACAAACCTTTCCCTGGCAACACCAAGGAAGAAAATAGTATCTTGCCCTTCTCTTCCTTTCTTTGGTACATGGAACGCTATCTGTCCTCCTGCCTGTCCTTTTTCATTGCACAAAGCAGATTGTTCAGCAGCTGCAATCATCTGATGTGCAGAACACCATTCTTCAGCCAGAGAAATGGAGCATGAACAATTCAGCTCTCAAGGCTGAAAGTGTGTGAAAAAGTGTGTTTCCTCTTGTTCACAAATGCTGAATATTGCACATTTATAGGAACTGCAAATGTAAGTAACAGGTGTGCCAGCATGCCTGGGTTAATATACTAACCCAGGTTTGCAAAAATAACACAGTAGTTCAAGCACAATATCTACTTGCCTGCTTAGAGCAGAACCAAATATTTCCTTTGCCTTCAGCAAGACTAAAATGAAGGAAAAACAGACCAGCTCCCCAGATGGCAATTAACATATGCCTACATACTCCAAAGTATCTAGTTCCATTAGTGCAAATGAGAAATATGGCTACATAGTGATGTGTAGGTTACATGTTGGCATTCCTTTTGACAAAGACAAGAATGAACAAATGTATTATTCAGTGATCAGAGGGACAGTTAGGATGTCTGGATTCTTGACTCCTGTGTCCTACAGTTTGGGAATGAGTAAGCCTTCCCAAAATTCTCCACCTGATACAGGACTGGTAGCAATCCCTGGTTTTCAAGAAGCACTGAGGTTTTTATTTCTTTTGTTTGCAAATGCTCAGAATCTCAAGCAGACATTAAGTAAAGAAAAAGGGTGCTAGAGAGGGAGAGGAGCACTGGGGATTCAGAGGGCATCCAAGGTTTTGCTAACAAGTCTTCCAGGTTCACATAAGCTTATTTTACAGCTGGTAGAAGGAACTACAGTTGCTGGCCTGCAAGGTGTTTTCTCTACATAATTACTCCCTGCTCTTTGTAAATTATCCCTACCTTTTAGTGCTTTTGCACCCCAGAAAAACTTAATCTCCATGTAAAAAACAGCTGTCTTAACAGTAGACTAGTTGAGGACAGTTGGAAAATGTGAATAACCTAACTCCTCACATCACAGCTACTGTTTGACTAACAAGATATTTTGGCTCCAGAGCTTAAGATGAACCCACAGCCCCTCCTACAGCGCACAGCCCTTCTGCAACACAGGGTCCCAGGAGGAGAAAGTCTACAGGGATTCAAGGACAAGTTAGATTAGTGCTTGGAAGACAAACGCACTGAGACTTATTAACCAGACAGAAGCAACCTCCTGCTCCAGAAATACCTTGAGCTAAAAATACTTGAGGTCTTGGACTTTGAAGGAGGTATCAAATGTATTTGCTTCATACCTACCCTTCCCTCAGTGCCTACTCAGTTGCTGACAAGTTACCTGGCTAGCTGGACCATCAGTGTGACCCAGGATGGCTGCTCTACATTTGTAGCTGCAATAAGAAATTCACACATCACTGCCCCTACCCTGGCCTCAAGTCCCAGACTTCAACACCAAGCCCAGTACCCACTGTATTAGACTACAAAGGATGACATTGGACCCAAGACAATGCAGCTTCACAAAGCAAGCATGATCACAGGAAAAAATGAAATAGTGCAATGCTTCTGAGCCTGTCAAAGATCTTTGATTAATGCAAGCACAGACCTGCACATAGAAATTGTTCCTGTAAGTGAATTCTATTTGCTTAGCATTAACCACAAGGAGGAGGGCACTTTTGATGCAGAGAAAGCATGGAGGTGTTCAGAAGTAACTGCTGGACTTACATTCATACTTTTCCATTAGTCTACTTTTTTGAGTGTTAATGGCTACAATTTCCTGGCTGAGTAAGCACCCCCAGGATGGACACTGACAGAACTGATACCATTTACAAAACCCATTAGAAGTACAACTTGAGCTGCATAAGAACAGGCCAGCTAAAGATCTGCTCCTGGAGTTTTGTAGCTTCATGAAGTCACCATGCAAGAAAGTGCAGAAAAACATGTAGTGTTTTGGTTGAACAATAAGCCAATGAGGTAAACAAAGATTCACTATTGCTTCATGCATCATAGTAAAACATGGCACTGTGCACAATATGGTTTTGTGAAGGTTAGTTCAAAGGTGGATGTAGAGGGAGAGAAAAGGGAGGCAAGCAGGAAAAAAGCAAGGGTCACTCAGGAAAAGAGATCAAGCTATTATAAAGAAATATTTAAAACTCCAGGTGAGCAATTCAAAACTGTTTTTCAAAGGAAAAAGAAACAGCCCAGTCTTGGATTTATGTATTTATTCCCAACTAGATAACATTTCTGTGATATTTTGACATTGGTTTGTAGTTAGGCCCTGTAATTACTAGACTGAATGGAAAATACTTAAAAGGCCTGATCTAACACTGGTAGCAAAAAATTTACTCAGGTTACCATCCATTATTCAAATGGGTCAAACTGAGAAAAAAGTTACTGCTAGTGGAACCCAAAGATTAGAGGCAGAATAAATATGCCTAAATACCAGCTTCATCCTGCCCTTCCAATATGCTCAAAGCAGCTCTGACTTTGAGGCTGCCTATTGTCTAGACTCTTAAAGACTACTGCAATAATAGAATACCCTGAGTTGGAAGGAATCCCCAAGGATGATCAAGTCCAACTCATGGCTCCACTCAGAACTACCTACAAATTAAACCATATACAATGTACAGATTGACTGAGAATTGCACTGCTCCAATCAAACTAGGGGCCAGAAGGAACACAATCCGGAGCATCTTCAGGATCAATCAGATCAGACAAAGTTTATTACAATGTTTTTCCTAAACTTTTTTAAAGTTCAACTGCAAAAAAAGTTTCAAGTGAAGAGATGACTATATTGTTGCACTTCACCTCAATGACTTTTACCTGAGCTCCAGAAATCTATGCATTTCCCAAATGAAACATTTCTGTACAGATTTTAAAAGGCTCTTCTGTGCCATAATCAAGGGATATCCATCCTTGAACTTCTAGTCCTTATCTATGAATTCTGAAGTACTTCTGATACAGAATTTCAGCAGTGAAGCCTGGATGGATGTAAGCATCCATTACCACACATTTTTGATTACATCATTTTCCATCTCATACACACACACACACTGTTAAAGGAAACTGACAGCAATGCCTGGTCTGAAGGCTGTTGAAAACCAGGGCAGTTTTTATTAGCATACTGCAAAAACCATTTTACAACATCACTGGGAATCCATATGCATTAGAAAGCTGTTCTCATATAATCAGGGAACAGGGAGACATTAAAAATAAAGAGACGTGAAGCAATTCAGCCACAGCAGTTCCAGCACTTTCTCTTGCACATGTTCCCATCAGTAAAATAATGGAAATATTGCTTGACCTACTCTTTACTCTGATCCTCTGCTTACTGGCAGTAACAATAAAGCTGGTACACCACAAACTACTGCTATTGCCTTTTGTTTAGAGAATGCCAATGGAGAGGGAGAAGAAAAAAACATCCATTCTCTGTAAATGGCAAAAAAATCTCACCCTATTCCTGTGGATGCAGCACTGTGCATTCTATATAAAGGACTGCTGACTCCTCCTGCGTGCTTAAGTCTTGCAACTAAACCCTGGCAAAAATGGCAAAGGTAAGAATAGTGAGTGGCTGAAGCACTAATAAACAACATAGTCCATGTATAGCTCCTTGTGGATACGTATGTTTGCAAACAGTTTATTGGTCTAACAACAAATTAGCAGAGCGGAAGTGCCAAATGTTCATTTTGTTACCTAGGTCTTTGATAAATCTACTAAAGAAAGCCTTTAGTCTACTTGGAAGCTTTCACATGCAGAAATATTGTTTTAGTTTTTCTGTCTGTCTAGTTTTCCTTTGAGTTCATCAGCTGCTGAAAGAGACCTAAGGTTTCATCTATTTTTAGACTTCTAAGATGTACAGGAAAATAAGGTTGAAGTACTATATTCCAAACAAACGTAATATCACCAAACAATGCAACTCAATTTAAGTTTCTCTAACTCAATTTTACTGCTACTAAAATACAGCTGCCCAATAGGACCTAGAGTGCTCAGTGATTGGTTTGGTCACAGTCTTGTTTTGTTCCTGCATCATTAATCGATATGAAAGCTTCACAACAGTTCGGATGTAGGAGAACTATTCCATCCTTCTTTCTGTATTCTACATTGTAGATTTATAGGAGGCCAGGCCTGGGTGCAGGAGACAGGCAGAGTTATATGATCATGTGGTACAGAGAACTCATCCATGGAGCTTTGGGCCAAAGAGCAATTTGGGTTTCGCTTTCTCCAAAGGCTCCCAGAAACCTTGCATGCAATTGCTGACAGGCTACTTCCAGCAAAAGTACCGAGGAAAGTTGCCACCCCCATCCCATTCCCAGAGTCCCAAAGGGACATCCTCCTACCATTTTTACTACTAGAGAAATGAAGACACCAGTAGCTGCCTGTGCATCCGATGGAAAATGGACATAAGGGTTTTGCTAGTCTATGGGCCTGGTAGAAGTGCTCCTGTTAACCCTTGCAGACTGAATTGTTTTGTACAACCCAGGCAAAACAAAGCCAGTTTTCAAATACTTTCTAATCTGTTTGGGGTTACATTTTTTAATTGCAGATCACTTTCTTTGATGACAGAGACTTTGAGGGCTGCTCCTGTAAAAGCCACTACAGACCAGCATGCCCTCCTCAACTGCTGCAGCTCAGTCATGGTGGAAAGCAGCTGCTTTCTAGTCTTGCCAGGTCCTTGAAGGAAGCTGGGTTTTCTATGATCAGCCACACTTCCAGGGACAGCAGTACCTCCTGAGGCCTGGAGAGTACAGGGGATCCACTGACTGGTGCACCTGCCTAAGTCAGATCCTTCCAGCCAACAGTGGATATTTCCTAATCAGCATTTTCCTAAGCTACACTCCTCTGAATAGTGCCATTAGTGCTTTATTAAGGCCAAGTAGTTTCAGAGCCTATGTGGGTTAGGCTCCCATGTCTTGCAATGCTTTTAAGCCTTTGGTTTAAAGCCCATCAGAGTCAGAAACTGGTGACTGTGGTGGGCTTCAGAACCTGCCCTTGCTTTACCAGTACAAATAATTTCCCTGAGGTCAGTGGAGATGAGCCAGTAATGAGTGAAAGCCCAAGCTCAGAGGAAACCTGCATCAAAATTGCCAAGCTGAATTTTTATCTACGGTATCAGATCAATTTAAAAATAGTATATTTGAAGACAAGTATTAGTTCAGACCTTAGAAGAAAAAATGAAACATTCCTCATTTATGATCAGGAAAATCAACAAATCCTACCTGTAACTGAGCCCATGAGACCAACTGTGCTTGAATTTACTATAGGGTGCACCCTACATATTGAAGGGCCCCATAAAAGCAATGTCATTCTCAGAAACAGCCCTCCTGTGAATAGTAGCAAGCTCATAGCCAGTTTCATTGTGGAGGTACTGCACACCAACCTTGCAGCTGTAACACTAGGAGATGACTTCAGACAGTGAGGCATTTACAGTATTTGGCATATTTATCAAAAACAATATTTCTGTCAAAGACTATTTGAAACTCTACTGATATCAAAATAAAATTTTCAGTTGCTTAATCACTTCTCCATGATAAAAAACAGTCCTGGTACATAATAGTTCCTGTTGCCATTTGGCATCAAGTCTGGCAGTTCTGTGCAGGACTGCGTAGCTCCTATTTCCTGATCAGGTCTTACAGTGTGCTTTTGTTTAGCCAGGACCTCACACTGTCTGTAGACATGAACTCATGCTGACCCTTAGTAGCAGGGAGAAGTAGCAATTTTCTCTAGGGTCTCAGGTCAGAAACTAGAAGAGACCCATTATGCTAAGGAGTCTACAACCCATTCAGTATGCAAGTGGGCCCCCACAAGTCTCACACATACTTTAACAGCACACTGTTTACACAACACTGCAGGGTCTTTTAGAACTCTGCTTTTGAGTTTTACAACACTGGCCATCATTCAGGTCTCTATGCCCTTTCTGTGTCCAAAATTTGGCCAGCAGAGCCCTTGGAGGATTAACAAGGGCACAGGGCAGGACAGCCTTGGTTTCACACCCCACTCAGAAGGCAGCACTGTGCTACAGCCAACATCTCTACTTCTAGGAGGGCACAACGCTAACGTTTTGCAAGAATCCCACCTGTAGCAGCAATTGGAGCTTTCCTGAGGCCATTTACCTCCAGTTCCTTCCCAAAGCCAAGAGGAGTTAACTGGACAGAGGGCCCACAGGCCATAAGTTACTCTAGCTGGCATTCTCTGAACAGCCTTACTCTGTCAGCTGAGAGGGAACTGATTTCAGACAGATTACCAGACTGTTGATACCTACACATTCTTAAACCCTTACTGCTGCCATGTTTTTTTCCCTGACACAATGTTTTCAAGAGTCATGCTGAAGATCCAGACCTGCTGAGCAATGCAACATAATGAAATCATTTGTTGAATGACTTCTTAACTAAACCGGAATGATTTGACATGTAAGCATGGTAGCTTTATTGAGCACTGGCAATAAAGTAAACAACCCCTTAATGTCCACCATATTGAGTCAGATGTCAGTTTTGATGGAGGATAACCCCTGTGATCACATAATAAGTAATTAGTCTGGAGGAGTCTAAGGTATACCATACACAAGAACTCTCCCAGCACAACTTCAAATTTAATGCCTCTGGTAAGTAAGCCTATGCTACAGAAGAAGAGCAGAAGAGATCAAGCTACTGCCTGCGCCTTTTACAGCATGGGATTCGTTATATTGAAGTCCCCCTGTGGAAACAAGCTGAAAGTACAGAGGACAAAAACACTCACCATGGTTCCAGGCTATCCTGGGGTAAATTCCTTCCTGAATTTAAGTCTGGTGAATGTTTTAACCCTGAATACATGAAAGCAGAGCAGCCAGGGGCTAGAGGGACTTAATGCTATTAGCCAGATAATCTCTTGCCACCTTTAGCTGTAGCCAGTCTCCAAAATTTGGAAAGAAAGCAACTAAAATCCTTAGATACCAGGTTATGTGTCAAGGTGCAAACAAATCCCTTCCCATTTCCAAGTCTTGCAAACAATTTACAAATCCTGAACTACCTGGGGGGGAATACAATGTGACAGTGACAGAAGAAAGATTAAACACTCATTAAGTTTGCTAGCTTACCCAATATAACATACACATTCAGTTTGTGAAATCATAGGCAGAGAAGCTCAAGGGAAGCCAATAATGTGCTGCCATCTGCAAAACACCATCTCAGAGGCCTTGGCATTTTGCAAGGGCCAGCTTGCTCCTTTCCAATAGCTACCCCAAATGCAATCTCAGGTTTATCAGGCCTGAGCACCTAGAAACTAGCATTCACAGATACCTATTTCTTTACATATGGTAAAAGGTATTTTGGTAGTAGATTTACACCTAGCTGCCAAGGCCACTTACTCACAGTGTAAAGATTACTCCTTGCTTCTATGCAAGGCTCTGTTGGTAAAGAATAATGGAAAAGTTGAGCGGCAGCTTCATTTCTAAGCATATTTCACATCGTCATTGTTAGCAAACAAAATATCAGCCCTAAGACATTAAGCAAAACCTCAGATAAAAGCTCTACCACAGATTTCTCAGCACTTTTGCTAGCCTGGGGCATGATTGTAGCAGAAGCCTTAGTCTGAAACCTGTTTGATTTTATCTGAAAGTCACTATAGACTATTCCATTTGCTTCTAGAGAAAGAAATAAGTATAACTTAACAATAACATCACTATAGGATGTGGGGTTTTTTTTTTCAGTTTTTTTCTACTTCAGAGATTGCTGGGTTCAAAGCTGCAATCAGATGCAGCCAGTTCCATCACTGAGCCTTTTCTTGATCTCAAATTATTGCCTTCTCCCCATTCACATGCTTCTCTCTACCCACTCTATCTAAACTTACTTACTGACAAGTTCAGTGTGTAGTAAAGTACTAATATATAGCGACTGAAAACATATAAGGTACACAACCACAAAGGATAAACAGAGTATGGGGAAAAATCACTGTTGTAAACACCACAAGACAGCTGCTAAGGGACAATGAAACACGAGTGAATACCTCCTACCTCTCTACTTAAGATTCATGAAGCAATTGGTACATAATTTCAGAAGAGAATACAATAAAAAGTTAGGGATAAAATGTTTAGTACTTAGCTTTCACAAAGAGACTAATCCACAAATACTCACACTTTAAAGCACACATACATATATAGGTAGTAACTCTTCTTTTTAAGTCTTCCTCCCTTCTTTGACTTCCATATTCCTAGCCAGATCTTCATGAAGGTAATGCATGTTGAAGTCACCAAGAATTATACTTGACCTACAAGGATGAAACTGTAGCCTACCTTTCTCCGTAGACTGCTCTCATTTTAGCTCATATTTGTACCATATAAAGCACTCATTATAGAATTAGTGAGTATTGAATACCAGTCAGCTCTCTATGCCAACATGAGAGACTAGCAGTAACTACCTGAACTCACTAGGTTAACTATACCACTGCAACTCTAACAGAGGGGAAAATGGCTGATTTATAGTCTGTGAGCATCCCAATTAGGTGGGTGGCAGTACTTAAAAAAGGAAGGAGCCTCCCATTTCAATTAGAGCATGAGTGTTGTTTTGTTGGGGGAGTGTGGGCAGGTAGGTGGCCTACTGCAGTGTTTTTCCTGCATGCAGGAACATAGGGAGCAAGTTGTGAGGAAAATTTGAAGTTGTTGTTTATTCTAGGAAAGACTTTAAGAAAACTTTTAAATGTCAAAGTGTGTTACAAAGAGCTTCCTTTCCCCTTGTTACTGTGGAAAAGGCAAATGATAATGGCTTGTTTACTCCAAAGGCTATGTGGGTTGGCTGATAGTGAAGAGCTGCCTGCAGTAACTCAACCCTGAGGTAAGTCCTCCAGTGAGGAGGTTGGATGTCCTCCCTTCTTGGAGGCTGCCCTCAGAGAGGGGTCTGGGGTGCTTTTAGCATAGCAGATCCTGCCCTGGGGACAGTGCTGGACTCTGAACTTGTTTTTTTTCTTGATGAAAAAAATTGCATAGCAATTTCAAGGTGGGAGAGTACTGTGGCTAGTAGTGAGTATTAGAACACATGTATCACACAACTGAAAATAATTTTAGTTTTCTGTCGGTGTCCTTCCATCCATGCTAGGAACTATGTTTAGATATTGCAGGAAAGATACTTCTCCCACTCTTGCATTGCTGATTGACATGACATAGCTGAGCACTGATCAGTTCTTAAATATTTACAGGGAAACTTCACTGATCTTCTAAGAGCAAGGAAAAAAAATGTAAAGGTGTGTGCAGGGACTGATCTCAAACTGTCTGTGTTCTTGCTGACACATCTAACTAACCCTAGCAATTTTTTATACAGCAGACAATATGATATTGCACAATCATTCCTTTGCAGAAGGTTTCCAAACACCACACAAACCATTGCAGAGCTATGGAAATCCCTTCCAAATGAATTGACTGTGCAGCAAATGGCAAGTGCTGCTTAAAGTGAAGCTGGGCCGGATTTACCTGGGTGAGGAGATAGGAGTACAGCTGCAGTCAGGGGTCACAAGGCTATGATCCTCTTGACAGACTGCAGAGAAGGCCCAGGTGCCCTTGAAGCTCCCTCTCCCTGCTTTGGAGCCAGACGTGGTGTTTCTTCCAGCCATGCTGTCTGAGTGAGCAGATGGGAGTGGAGCAGTGCCTGTGTACCTTGCTGTCCTGGGGGGTCCCTGCCAGTTGCACTGAAAGCATCATGTTTCTGAAGCAGCATGCAGAAAGCCCTTTGCTCATGTATTCTGCTTTGGGCAGTTCAGAGCACTGTTGACGTGCTTGAGAGAAAGAGCCATACCAGTAAGTCGAGGGAAGTCTTTTCACATTTCTCTTTAGAAATCTGACATATTTTAGGAGTATTTTCTTAGTCCTACATGAGCCCTGTGTATGAGGCATGGGCTGCTTTAAAACAGTAGCAGGTTTTACGTATGTGTCTACGCACGTTCCTCGAGCTGTGCAGACAGGCCTCTCCGACTGTGTAAAGCACGCACGGGCTGGGCAGCTGAGACCCCGGCCGGGCGCCAGGAGCGCGGGGCAGGCCGATCCTTTCAAGGGCAAGGAGGCTTCCCGCGTGGCCTCACAGGGACCGGCCTCTCCTCAGGTGCGGGCCTGGCGCGCAACTGGCGCGGCTCTGCCGCCGGGGCTGCTCGGCCCGGCCCGCCCCGGCCAGCGACCGCG
>VXAL01004932.1:344863-358707 GCA_013399475.1 Chauna torquata
GCTGTGGAGCCCGGGCTGGGGGGAGCAGGGCGGCGGCGGCTGTCACTGCCGGCCCGGGGCCCCGGCGAGCGGGGGCGGCCGTGCTCCTCGGCGGGAGGGGGAGCCGCCTTCCCCTGCGCCCTCAGGGCTCCGGCGTCCCCTCTCAGCTGCGCTGCTGCTTCCCCCGCGCTCACTCCTTCCAAAAAAAGAGAAGGCGTCACGGAGACTGGAAACCAGACTTCTCCGTGTCTGGGGTAATGCCGGAGACGAAAGCAATGTGGCCGGCCTCCGCGTAATTCCCGAGCTCGTCTGTGGGCTTTGAGTCCGGATTTGTGTTTTTTTTCCTTCCTCGACCAAATGCCTGAGGGGTATGTTTCCACTTTCAGAGACTAAACCCGAAGTGCCACTGGCGAAGAACGGACATGCTTGACTGTTGTCTTCAGTTGCTTGTGTTGTGCTTCGTTGTTTACCCAAAAAGGAGAGGCTGAGACCCTGTTATTTTAATCCTTGACTTCTTCTTGGGCTATGATATAACTAATAATAAGCCTAGAACTGCGGAAAGAGCACTTGGGAACTGAGCATGGTAACATCTTGAACAGAAGTAGCTGGTGTCAGGGAAAAGAGGAAGGGAAGGAATGGCATCCCGAGAGAGGCTGTATGAGCTCTGGATGCTTTACTGCAGTAAGGTAAGTATTGGGGGGGGGGGGGGGTGTTATTCGTGTGTCTTTTTCCTTTTTTATTTGTAAATCAGGTATTTTAAAATGCTTTTGTAACATCTTTTAGCACAATTTTTTGCTTAGAAGTCGCATAGACTTGCGTGGCTTCTCTAAGGGTATAACTGAACTTCTTAGACTATTTACAACCTCATCTCTTGATTTATTCTTCAGGTTGGGCTTTTTGTGCGTGTATGAGGTATGAATTGCACAGGGTTATGGCTCAGCTTAAGCACTTACTTTAGCCATGCCTTTCAGTTATGTGAATGCATGTGTTCACAATTTTTTTTTTCATAAGGCCATGGTATAGATGGATTGTATTCACTTAATTCACGCTGTCTAGTATTTAGATTTAACCTTATGGTTTTCTGTGCAGCTCCGGTTTTATTTAAACTGTATTAGCCAAAGCTTTCCCAAAGAGCAGATTTATTAAGTTACTCCTGAGTCTTCCTTTGATGGTTGTCACCATAACATCTAAGTACTCTGTTAATAGTAATGAACTTTCTTCACTTCCCAGGAACATTATTAAAATACTGTCATCTCCATTTGTATTTCCTAGTGTAAAGGAATTCATATGTTTAAAGCAGAGGTCCTAATTGCCACCAGGAGTGTTGAGTATGTACACAAATTGTATTCCAGGTTGTCTAAATAGATATTCATAAAATAAGGATCATTATTAAAAAAAAAAAAAAAAAAAACTGTAAAGGCTGGGGGAGGAACTGGCCAAATGTCATATAGAAACTTTGTGGCAGTGGCAAGGATAGCTTTTGGTGGCCTTATTCTCTGGTTTTCTTTGCTTTTTCTCTTTGTAGTTTCACGCCTTGTATGCATCACAGCTTCTTTAACTTTTCAAACCAGTAAGGCATTAAGGGTAGAATAAACATTCTCTTGTTTTTCTTCCGGGTTCGTTTCTAGAGAAGGTCCACCTCAAGGGCATAGAATGTGAGATTTTAAATTCAGACTGTCTTACTGCAAGCACACAAAACGGTAGATGAGGTTTGCATGAAGCAGTCTTAATTGTAGTTTTTCTTAATTTTTGTGTGAGTTTGCAACCCTAATGCTCTATATGTAGTTAAAAATAAAACTAGTGCAAATATAACAGCATGGTGTGACTTCTTACTGATACTCACGTGGGTTATCTGTTGGGTTAAAATGTATTTGCATGGACCTTTGCCATTTAAACTAATGTAGTAATGCCAATGGCAGTGGGAAATAGGCTAGCACTGAAGGAGATGGATGTTTTGCCAGTGAGTTCATCGATGTGAGCAGAACAAAGACACTTGGAACAGGCACCAAGAATTCAGACTTTCCTCAGCTTTGGAAGACACAGGGCTGGGGAGAAGAGCCAAACTCTGAGTTTCTGTGCTCAGCCAGTCTTTGCCTCTTTCCTCCCTAGTTCTTTGTAGAATTCTTTTCTCTGTTACACCTTTTCCTCCTTTGCGTGAACCTTTCTTTCAGGTTGTATGCTTTCCATCTTCATGCTGTCTGTAATGCCAGCTGGAATGTTGCATAAATAAAGCAGTGCTAGTTACAATGTGTGCTGTAGATCACTTAGAGGATGCTCAGTTTCTTAATGGGAATGATGCATGTGCTGTCTGGTCAGCTCTAATGTGGTGGGAATGGACTATTTAGACCCTTTAAAAGAATCTTTTGATGTACTCAGCCTTCACGAGCTGTCAGTGACTTGACTTTTTTTTTCTTTTTTTTTTCCTTCCAGAACCATAAGTTATGGGCACAATTAGATGGATTCATATATTGATAAAGATTTTTTCTCAGGTAGAAATATTTATGCTTTAATAAAATAGTTTGTCTCTGAAATTTTAGGGCAACTAGAGTGACTTCAAAAATGGAATCTTCACTTTTTCAAAAAATCCTGGACACACAACTTTTTCGTCCACCCCAAACTGATTCAAGTTAAAATGATTTCTCTTTCTGCTTGAGGCAGGCATCCAGGATACTGTGTTCAACCTTGGATTAAGTTGGTGGAGTTAAAAGCCACTGAAGAAGCTTAGGTGTTAGGGTGTGAAGCGCTGTGAAGCTTTAATGTAAATTAGCTTGTTCAGTCATGTATCAAAAATGTACAGATTGTGCTGTGCTTTGCTCTCCTTAGAGCATCTAGCACAACGGGAAGATGTAGCAATAATCATCAGTAATGTGATAGAGTGGTTTAGGGAAAAGTCTCTTTGTGCTTGGGACGGCCCAATGAGGTGTAGCACTGTGTCCTGTATGTTGTATTTTCATGAGCTTGTTGTGGCTGACATCCTCCTGGGAAGGCAAGATGGGAGATTTCTCCAAACTCCAAAAACTGATGGAGGGTTACAACTGAGTAGATGGACATTTGTTGCTTTACAGATCTTGAAGGCGCAGCTTTGGAGTTTGCAGCTATGTTAGCTAAAGAAACAGTGAAATCCAAACTCCTTTTTTCTGTGATGCGTGACATTGCTGACAATAACTACCCATGTTTAGTCTGCCTTTTTCAGATGATCAGGCCCTTGGTGATAGTATGTTAAATACAGAACTGTGTGCTGCAGCAGCAAGACTTTTCACAGTTTTAAAGTGATGGATGATGCTGTGTTAGCATCTTACCATCTATCCTGGGTCACAATTCTTGTTCTGTGATCACTGGATGTCCCTGTGCAGTCTCAAGGGTCGGTTGCAACAATTACTTTTGTGCAAGGTAACATTAGCAGGGGATTTCTGTATTTTCATTGAGGCCTGTGCAGTTTACAATTGGAGTCTTGCACAGACCTCAGCATGTAACCAGCATCTCTGCAGAAGCAGTCTTTAAATGATACTGTGTGTGAGGTATTGTTCTATTTTATTTTATTTTTCTTTTAAGGTTGTGTTTTGATGGCTGCAAAAGTTCTTTTTTAGATGGTATTCAGTTGTTTTTCATCTGATGGTTTCTAATGTGAGTTTCTTTTTGTTGTTGTTGTTGCTTTTTTTTTCCCTTCTTCTGTTCCTCTAAAAACTGTGCTCTGTAGGTCAGTAGCTACAAAGCTGCAGATTTGTCTGCTATTTAGATGCACGATGAAAGCAGTAGCCACATGTGACTGACAATGCTTTTGGTGTTGCCTGGAAGCAGTTTAAAAACTCATTACAGCTAGTGAAGTTTAGATTTGAGTCACTGGGGGTTATAACACAGCATTGTATTGTTAATTGTCTGAGCTGTTTCTGCCTTGAGTTGTTCTTTTTCTTTTCTTTTTTCTTTTTCTTTCTTTTTCTTTTTTTTTTTCAAATGATGTCAAACTTTCTGCAAAGAAAACATTTGTTAAAGATGCAAATTGCTGCCGTGACCTCTTTTGGTGATTTTCAGTTTAAAATGGAAATTTTTTTTTTTAATGCTCAAGTCTCTGTTAATGTATAATGCTGTTATTCTGTTGAATACTGATGTGGATGTAAGCTCCCGTCCTCTCATCTGAATGTAGGAATGCATGCTTTCTAAGGTAACTGAAATACATGTAGAACAGATAACATAAGTCCTTTCTATAGAGTTCACTAGGAAAAATTTTCTCCAGCAAGCTAAGTAGACAAAGGTAGTACTAAGCGTTAGCACATTGATCATCAGTTTGAAGCCTTAAATATTATGTGCACAGGAACGTGAAACCCTTAAGTAAGTGAACCTGCAGCAGATATCTGAAAACACTTCACTAATATAAATTTACAGCAGGAGAAGAGCTCTACTAGATGAACTGAGGTAGTCTGGGAAAAGGGTGTGCTTTCACCTAAGTGTTTCTGTGACCTTTTCACGTTCATGTGACTGAGGTAATCTCTTCCATTAGATCTGCTCTACCAATCTTGCCTTGTATTCTTGGACCAGCATAGCTGTAACAGTATTACCATTGTAATCTTAGTTGATTAACCTTTTCTTAGATGTTAATTATGTACCAGTATGCAAAATTAATTCATGTCTTATTATCCTCTGAAGTAACTTTTACTGCAGATTCAAATTAAAGAGATTCAACCTGTATCTTATCTGTAAGAATTTAACCATGTGTATTTTGTCTTCTCCAGTTTTTCTGATAAGTATTTCAGATTCTTTGACATAAAGCATGTCAGGACTTTTGATACTTTTATGCAGAAAGTGATCAGATACTCTTCTATATGGAAACAAATTTTTTTCTTCCAACAAAAAATAAAATCCCCAGCTGCTTTCAGGAAGGGTTTCAAAGGCATAAATACAGGCACTTATCTTCCATATGCACCTCGGAAAATCTTCCACTTGCATTGTGTTACTTATAGAGCTGTTCTTTCCTAATATCTTCTATATTTGAAATAGATGCAGAAAAGATGGCATTTGGAATATTGATGAAGTGAACGTGGCTAATTACTATGTGTGTACATAGTTATTATAGAATTCTGACTAGATAAAAATTGGTTGATTTTTATCCTGGAAACGGGGCGGGGGGGGGGGGCGGGCAGGAGGGAGGACATGGACAACAAATGTTGAAAAACTGAATGATAAAATAAGTGGTCCTGGGAGAAACCACGATTTCTGTGTTAGTCAGGAACAGACCACTGTGAAGAGTGAAGTGCTACAAACTGTGATGTGCTCGCAGTGCTAGCTTCTCTGTCATTACATGGCTTTCTCCAAGATGGTAAGACCATTGCAATGCAAATACTTGAAGCTGAAGCTTTAACACAAACACATGCATTTAATTTGCTTGAGTTAAAGTTATGTTGGCATTATGAGGACTAAACAGTTCATTTAAATTAATACACGCTCTGGGCTGTGAGGAGAATCTGTGGAAGAGAATAATTTCCATTCATTCACTGTTTCAGTTTCTTAGTGCTAAGATACTATGTAGAATTAAGAGAAATTTGACCTTGAATTGTGAGAGTTAATTTATGTGCCTTTGGATCCTTACAGGGGTGTGCTCCGGGGGGGAATTCTGTTAGCATCAGCCACCTTGTGTTGGGCCAAAACTGACATAAATGTAGATCGATCTTTATACTTAAAAAAGTTGGTTTGAAGCAAGAACATACCAGTTTCTTCAGCATGTGGTGTTATAGTCTTGCTAAAGTGACCTACTAACTGTCTGTCACTGACAAAACTGGTCCTGTCATATTGTCAGGCAGTCCCCTCACTACTATTTTACGAAGTACTGCCTCCCAGACGATATTTTGTAGTTCAATCAACTCCCTTAGCCACCTGCATCAATAGACTGAGGATTTCATGTGATGCTCAGCAAGTGAGAGCAAATGCCTACCTTCCAGAAGAGTATTGTGAAATTATAAGGGAGTATTCATCAATTTATCATAAATATTGTGAAATTATGCTTGTAAGAGATTTTAACCTGTGTTTCTATAAAATTGGAAAGTATTTGTAAACACTGAAAAATTTATGATCGGGTCAGCTTTTAGATGTGCTTATTGTAGGGCTACATAGAACAGTATGACTGAACTGAATTTGTTCACCTACATGACGTTATACTTGTTTCTTTAAAAAATGTGTTTTTTGCAAAATTGTGTTTAGTTATGGTGAGAAGCATGTAATTCAACAACAATGTAATCTTTGATGTTAAACTGTAAGCACTGTGAAACGCTGACCTTTGCATCCCAAATATGATCTCATCCTGACTTCAGCTTGCAGTTGTCTTCCTCCATGTGCAATTGCTGATCTGTCGGTGATTCGTGTCATATCACTATATATTGACTTTGTCATACTAGATAAAGAAGTATTCAGCTTACAGCTAGATGAATGCTTGATCAAACTAGGCATTCAGTAAAAGTAACTCTTCATAAGTTGCCATCCTTAAAATTCATGCCTTTGCTAAAACTAGTGCATGAAGATTTATTACACAATTGTTGTGTAAAATGTATTCCCTGTAGATTGTTTTAAATGCATCTCTGCCATTCAGAGAGTGTGTAACTAGCAAAAGAACATGTCACGAGTCACTTGTGGCTGTGGGTTGGTGACACCATCCTTGTTCTGTCTTTGAGATGCTGAACTAAGAACAGTTTGTCTTCAATTCTGATTTTACTGTCTGCTATTTAAAGAGATTTCTCATTGTCTGAGAACTAACATAATTAAAATATTTGCAAATATGGAACTTTTCATGTAAATAACTGACTTGTACATATGAGACATTAGTTTCTTCACTCCATTTATAGTAGCTATTATCATCCTTAATTATGGACAAGGGTAACCTCCTGCTGACAGTTGTTCAAACCAGAACAGGGACTTTGCCACAGATAACGCAGGCTTCAGATTGAGATGAAATGGCAGGTAAATCTAAACAGAACAGTGGTGTAAGAAAACCATAACATTTTGCTAGCTACAGGGTAAATTATTTTTGTTTTGTATTATTCTATAATATATTTAGCGATACATATATGTACCTGCTTTACAGATTTAATGAGAAACATCCAGTTCTAAACATACCAGTAAATATAGAAAATATTTCAGAGCAAGCTTTTAATGAAATTAAAGAATTGAGTGTCTCTTACAGGAAATGATTTATCACAGTGCAAGAAACACAGGGTTCTGGTTCTGTGTGATATAGCAAAGAGCAAATATAGCAAACACTGGGCTGTTCTGTGGTATCTGAGTTATGGCACTTTTAACTTGATCATCTGGTTCAGATCTGGGGATAGCATGTGTCCCAATAAAAGAATATTGCAGAATCAACTCGAATGTGCAGTGTGTTTGTGCTCTAATACGCAGATGGAACTGGGAGGAGGGCTTATCAGCTGCCCGTTGAACAGCATTGTAGCTTAATGCCTGAATCCAAATGTTGTCAATAGATTCTGTTAAAATATTTACAGGCTTTAGAAAGGCTAAACAGCTGCCATAAAAGAGAAAAGAGCTTCTTCAATTATTGAGCTTTTGTTGATGAAAGAAATATATATAAGAAGGAAGACAAACATCAAGTCATGCACACCTCTCAACAGTAAAGATACGAATCTTTTAAAGTTATTTGTTCAGATAACTTTTGCAATTTATCTTCTAGAAAAAGAGAGGCTGCAATAGAGGACGTAGAGAGAGACAGCAGGAAACACCAATAAATGAAAACGAACCTTTATTATTCTCATAATAAACGCTGTTTTAAGTTTGACATCTCACTATGAGACAAGGGTCCTCTATGCATCTGCAAATCTAAACAGTAGCAGTTAGATTTCTGTACTGATAAAATACTTGTTTGTATTGATACTTTCTCTGGTATTTAAACATTTATGATAATCTGATTGCCTGGTTTATGATTGAGATTGCACGGACCTGTAATAAGGAATAGGAGGCATTAAATAACTGTTTGGCCATTGAATAACAGTGCTAACTATGGCTGTGTAAAATCAGAAATTAAATTTAACTGTAAGAATAACTAGTAATGCTACTATCTAAAAGTATGGCATATTTTAAAGCAATTGAGGGAATTTAAGAGGTTTAAATTCCAAAGGCTGTAAATGCTTCTGAAAATTTTACCTAAAGGACATTTGAGGGAGGCACAAACAAAACCTCAAATAAATTCATGGTTAGATGCTACTTTTATGTAACACAAAGAAAGCATGAAATCAAAGCAGATGGTAAACCTTTAATTATATAATAGATAGTAATTTAACATAGAAAATACACCTTTATTTAAATAACCAGTCCTAGTAATTCTGGCTTTTGGACTGAAGTTGCAAGGGGGGGGATAGGGATGAACAAAAATCTTTAAGGACGTATTCCTGAAGTATGAACAAAAGCAGTGAATTTATTTGCTTTTAATTATTAGTGTCATGCAAAGCATCATGCAAAAAGAGTTAATGCTTGGTGTCTGTGGAAGAGTGCTTGTAATTGTAAACTGACAGTACGTGTTGGACATCAGCCCCGAGTTTCCAGTGACGTAATCTCCATAAGTTTTGTAGAAAATGGTTGTGGTAGGTACAGGCTGCTTGTAAGTTGCTTTACCAACTCTGTCAATAAGTGCTTGGCTAATGCATTCAATTACACAAAACTTGATTTTCATTTACCTGTGTTTTTGCCGAACTTTTGAACAGTTGGAATGAACAATTTTCTTGATAAATCACTGGAGCTGGGTGGGAATTATAAGTAAAATGGTTTAGCAAGTTCTCAGAAGCAAGGAGGAAAATGGTTTTATTTATGGAGTTCCTTAATATATATGTTTTAAAAAAAAAATTTAATTAAATCTGTAGTGTTCACATACTTTCAAGGGCAAATTGGAGTTCTGGAGAGAAAATACTGTGGTGAGAAAGATGCCTCTTTGGTATAACCTAAAATACAAAAATGGTTTCGAAAGTGGCAACAGGTACACTGGCTGAGGTATGACTGCATACTGTTTTTTTCTCCCCAGGACCAAGCAGCATTTGCTGTACTGGATAGACAAAGCTCTTGAGAAAACAGTAGGGTACAGAGAACAAGCATGATATTTGCAGAAATCTGACCTCATTATTTACCTGTGATAATAATTTTAAAACTATACCGGTAGAAGTGCAATGGATGCCAAATAGCAGTTGCACAAGTAACACAAATTTTGTTGTATCTTAGTTTTTGAGTCTTTGACTTTTTTGCAGGGTGCTTTTGAAAAACCGCTCATTTGGGCGGTTTTGTAGTTCAGCTGCAGTACAGTGTTAATCAAAGGGCTGGTGAGGTTGAGACAAAAGCAAACAGTTAAATCCATGGCTAAAGAAATAAGAATTTGCTTAAGGTGAAATTTGGTGGAAAGTAACTGTGTGACACTTTGAAACAAATAGACTTATTTTGATAAGTTGTACACAAGTTCTCCTCAGTGTTTTTCTTTATCTGCTGAAAGACTTGATGATATCTAGCTATTGATGTGGTGAAATAATGGGTGGACCATCCTGCTTCCTTTCGGTCAGTCTGTATTCTTTTGTCTCTTGCATCACACAAAGTTAGAAACTTGATGGGGCAAAACCTGGCTTTGTGTGTTGTTGCTACAACTCAGTCCTTTTCTTACTCAAATTCATGGCAGAACTTGGAATTTCAGAGCAATCGAGCACTAACCCCTAAACCTTTCTTAAGCTATAGTCTGAATTTGCATTAAATTGAGGTTTGTAGACTCAAATGACACTGCAGAATTTTGACATCATGCCATTTTAGTTGCTTTTTGAATTATTTAGAATGCTTCTTATTCCCTGGTTTTTAAAATACACCTTCCAGCTGTTACTGCTGTTTGTTTGTTGTATCAACTTCAACAGAAAAAGAGAAAGTTAATAGATCATAGTGCCTCACAGTGTGGTAAATTTCTGGTAAGTGCATTGTGCAGCGGACTCTGGAAAGCTGCAATGTTATACGCCAGCCTGTGCATGGAACTTACCTAGTGGTACTTTCCAGCAAACGCGAAGGCATTGAAGAGTTCTGATTAACTAGGCTCATCCCATGGATGGTATCAGTCAGGTGCCACTTCCAAGCTGCAATTCAACCACAGCAAACCTTCTAATCCCCTGATGATTAGTTATCTCAGTGTTGAGAAATGTCCTACAATTTTTGCGTTATGCAGACTAGTTCAGTTATTTATAAGACTTCTAAACTTATCGGTGATCTAAAGGCAGTATTTACTGTATAATGTCTAAATGTTACTTCTAGTAGGTCTAATTCAGCCTTAACACCAAAGGATTGCTCTTAGTTTAAATATTGTGTTTGAGAATGGGGGGATTAATTGCTATAATACCAGTGCCAGTGGGATTTTATGTTAGTGCTGGTAAGCTGAAATCCACTTTGAAGATTGACTGCTACACACAGTAGTCAAAGCAGGCTGGCTGTTTTATGCCTGCATGCTCCATTTCACGACTTCAAACGACTGTCTTGTCGGACAAGGCAGGCAAGCGCTCTGAACTGCCCTGCAGGGAGGTTTTGCCATTAGAGCATGGAATGCGACACTGAAAATAGCCTCGGGTGGATCCAGCTTTTGTTTTTAGCAACTAAAACTTCCTGAACATAGCTATAAAAATTGTACTGATCTTTGCCCATCTCCTTGTGTTTCTTTGATTGTAGCCTTAGTAGAGCATCATCTTTGAGCTAGCAAATAACATGAAACTTTTGCAGAAATGGAAGCTAGTGTTAAATTTAAAAAAAAAAAAAAAAAGATGGGGGGGAACAACTTGTATATAACTGCATAAATAATGTTGGTTTGAATCCCTGGGTAAATGTGCCTGTACTCCACAGGCACGTGTCTGAAGACTTTTAGTGGGAGGACTTCAATGCCAATTTTGTGTAAAATGTTTTCATTTAACTTGGGGTAAGCTGTAAGAGTTCAATGCTACATGGCTTATTATCAATTTTAAAAATATTTTCACTGATGTAAAAATTTCATTTTCCTGCTGACTTTTTTGCCTAGGCAAACTATTTGCTGATAAAATGGCTGTACTAGGAGCTTTTTTGTCATTCATCAGTCTTCATAAAGAGTAGATAAAGCTATTGTAATTTGTAGATAACGTAGTGTATCAAAGAGCCTGTCCCAAGTTAGTGTAGATGTTACAGTTTCTTTTATTTTCATTGCCTTTGAGTGTTGTACCTGTCAGAATGGCACTAGACGAATCCTTCTCTACTTTAGGCTTTACTTTAGTGTTGGTAAGCACTGAAGTTGGCCTTAGTATTAGGAGCTTGTTTCCCAGTTGTGCCAAGGCTAAGGATGGCCTTGCTAGAGTTTATGTGTATTGCAGCTGTTAAAGTGTTAGACTGCATGGGAAACTTGCTGATGGGCAGTATTTAGCTGCAGTGTTGTTTTGTGTCTTCTATGCAACATTTTTCATTCTAGCATTGTGCTAACCATGTTGGTAAAGCAAAAAACAACAACAAGCACTGCTGGGTGTTTTATTTTTGTATTTATTGGAAACACTGCTCAGACCTGGCTGTGTTTCATTTTAAAGAGCTATGGTGACTCTTATTATGCTGACAGAATTGTATAAAAATGGAGGCCTAAAGGAAGTTTTAAAAAAATTAAAAAATAAAATAAAGGAAGGAACAAGGAAGTGTTTTCACTTTCAGGTGCTCTGAGCTACTTGACCTAATAGGCCTAACAGAATTTTTTTCATTAGTGCAGGTGAATGATTGTTGCTATAGCAGTTTCACGGGCCTGCATTGCAATACGTTGAGCTCAGAAGGCTAAGCTTAGGCCCTGCGCGTTTGTGGTTTGCTTCACAGTTATCAGCTAAAGAGCTTTGTAGGTTTTTTTTCCTTACAGCCTTGTGCATATCCTTACAATGACACATCTTTAAGATTACCTTGACACAAACAAAGTTTTAATAGCTTATCACTCTGAAGACAAATGTCTACCTTAAGTTGGATTTTAGCTTCTGGGAATTTTGAGCCTTGACGAAACTGTCTTCCAGAACTTTCAAGACATGCACTTTCTATATATGAATTATTATTCAAAAAAGATATATACATTTGTCTTGCACAAAAGCTAGACAAGTTTGAGGTAAAGAAATGAGGTGCTTAGGGTTGTGACTTAGAAAGCTGTAAGGTTTCTAAAATCAGGATTTTCTTATGTTCTCGTGATTGTAAAGTTGTAACTAGTGGAAGATGTTTTATTACCACATACATCTTTTTTCTGCTTTTACTGCTGTTGTACAAATTAAAAACTTCCTTCTGTCTTTCTTGCTGATCTCATAGGGCATGTCTGCAGAGTGTGTATGTATATGTAGGGAGGAGTTTGGGAAAGAATACCCAACTCAGATGGCTTTATCACAGTATGTCCTTGTGGTGTATTATTAAAACATATGTTGATTTGTAAGCTGTGCCTTAAAAGCATGGTGGATCTTCAGCCAGCACCACTAAAAACAATTTGGAGCTGCTGTCTGACATAAAGCCTCCAGCTACCTGTCTGCAGAATGACAACAAAATGGTAATTATGTAAGCAGTGAAAAAGAGAATACGTTCCATGAGTTTCACTGCTTTTACTGGTAATAAGGCTTTTGAGTATTTAAGATGCTTTGTTATGATCTAAATTACACAGCTTCCTTAGGAGGACTGCAGAGAAAATGGGATAGCTGACAATTTATAGTGGATCGTTTGGAGCTGGGGTTTGCACTTCAGTGATTTGTTGCTCTCAGTAGTAGTGCAGATCTGAAATATTCCCATACTCCTGGGATGCAAGCTCCTACTCTGTGGTAACACAGATATTTGTCAGATTGCAATATACACTGTGTCACAAAGTTGATCTGGCATTAAAGAACCCAGACAAACACATTCATGTTTAAATTAGGTCAGTTTGTATTCTAATGTTAATTTGGTTTACTACTTCTGTCATGAGAGAAGAGAGGGTAGTTGAAAAGGGAAGTGGGAAGAGAACTCAACAGAAATCCACTCAACTTAAATTTTGGATTAAGGGGCAGCAGCTGACCTTGAAAGCTCAGTTTGAGAGAAAGAAGATGCTGGTAGGATAATAGCATTTTACATGGTGCATAGGAAGCAGCTGATACCTTTTAGTAGTATCAGGTTTTTTTATGAAATTAAAATATGAAAGCAAAATAAAAATAAAATTTTTCATCTAATCCATCCTGCTACCACTTTGGGGATAATATAAGATGCCTTTGAAACAAGCAGGCTGGTCTTCAGAAAGGTATATATTTAGCTGTGTAAGAGGAAGGCACGTTTTTGTGTCTACTTGTACGGGTAACGTTTACCATCATAAGTTTGCTTTCTTAAAATTGCTTCAGTAGAGTTTAGATTTCTTGCAGCTTTCAACAGGTGACTGGTGCGTGCTATGAAATCTGGGCTGATTACTGCTAATGTAGGAAAAGAGAAACCTGGGCCAGATTCAAAGTTTGAAAGCTTTTTTTAGCTTTTGTTTCTAACATCTTTGAAATAGGTTCTGTATCTTCATTTGGAGCAAAACTACTTAGTATTGCATAACTTTTTTTTTCCTGGAATGATGTGCTCCTAGTTCATAAGTCTTCATTTTTGTTCATTTCTGACGAGGTGGTATACTTCTATTGGTAGCTTATAATAGAGATTTATTTCTCAGTGCTTCTAATGTAGATTCAGTTGCTACATGATCTTGTTTGCTTTTTTGGCTTTTTTTTTTTTTTTCCTCCAAGTGATGTTGAGTTAGTGCTATTGCTTGGATGGGTATCTCTAGATTTGACTCAGAAGAGTCAACTGTTGCGTAAACTATTTTCTACTGGTACATACCAGTCCTGTTACATGGTATTTTGATATCAAAGCTGATTATTTTAATAACTCTGGAT
>VXAL01004934.1:0-19835 GCA_013399475.1 Chauna torquata
TACTGATTTTTATGTAGAGTGAAACACTGCCTTGTTACATCATTCTTGACATCTCAGTGTCCTGGCAGAGATACTGTTTTATATTATAGTGAGGAGTGCCCATCTTGGATATTTGATGGGAGCAGTTACACCAGCTACACACAAAGAATTGCAACTGCCAGAAGAATGTTAACAGAGATGTTCTCCATGTTGATTAGATTCAGGGGTTTAACTTAGATCAGGTTTCTTTTTTAGAAAAAATACTGTAGCCCTTGGTTGCCCTGATGATTGCTCTTTCCTGTGTTCTTAGGCATTGTGGTAGACCCTCGGCACCTTTCACTTGTGGCAGATTACATGTGTTTTGAAGGAGTTTATAAACCGCTGAATCGTTTTGGAATTCAGTCCAGCTCCTCCCCTCTGCAACAGATGACCTTTGAAACCAGTTACAAATTCTTGAAGGAAGCAACAATGATGGGTAAATGGTTTAGTTTGAACTGTATTGCTGCAGAATTTCGCATATGCTTTGTTTTCATCATAAGCTTCCACTATTTTGAGTAATACGTAATTGCATTAGAAAAAATGCTAGAGGCTAACATTTTAATTAAGTCCTTGCCTAGGAAAATGTTCCAGACATTTTTAATAAAATTCTGTCAGCGTAAATGAAGTCAGCTCCCACACGTAATTTGTGGGGTCTGTGATTCCTGTCTTTAAGAATTAGATAGGCTTTTTTATAACAAACCTTAAGACTGTTAAGTTTTGTTACAGCAAGGCCATATAACAGACTATTAAATCTCTTTTTTCCATCTCTACTTGTAAAATTGTCATCTCTTCTTGGTTTTCCTGTCTGTATTATAACTCCCACATTTTCATCTCTTCTGCTCTAATCATGCCATTTGGAATTTTATTGTGAGAACAGTCTTCCTGGTTATTATTTTGATTCTGTTTTTCTTCTGCTTTGTAGAACTTCACTGTATTTGGTTCTATTTATTTTCTCAACACAGACGAAGGGTCAGATTCATTTGTCTAATGGTAGGTTTCTGGTGCCATTTGGGATGACCAAGAGTATAGTATCCTTTTGTGGCCCCTATTTCCTGCTCTGGAAGTTGTGCAGATCTCTTAGGTTCTATGCCTTGTCTAACAGACTGCATACCTGCGTGGGTCATTTAGGGCACTTGAAATGGCACTAGCCATCTATATTTAGGAGTCGCATCCAAAAAAGCTATGCTTTAAGCCTGTGATTGGACAGTTTAATTAACACTTTGGATACTAATTACATCTCCCTTTTGCAAATACTCTTGGTTTTTGTCGCTTGCCAGTTGGATGCTCCTTCTTGGATGCTCCTGTGCCACCTTCTTTGTTTCCTAATACAAATGGGAAAAGCTGTCAACATGGTCTCTTCAGCTAGTGTCTTAAACTGCCTTGTACAGATGTCAGGGAGAGAAATTTTAGTTACTGAATTCCTTTCTCTTAATGCTGTTTTGCACCTTGTCTGGGAAGGTAATTTGGGTTTTACGGAATAGAATTGGTTACAATTGACTTAAAATTCTTGTGAAAATCAGAAAGGAAAAGTGTAAATCTGGGGTGAAATTGAGAGGATTGAAGATGTTTCTTGCACACTTGCTGTCTCAGGATATACATTATATCACATGTTGACTTAGAAATAAGATAAAGTTTTTGCCAGGTGAAACATAAGTACATTTATGGATAATATTACAAATAAAAACATGAAATGCATACCAACAGATGAGCATGGTGAATTTGCAGGAGAGCCACACTGATTACAAATGCAGGGATTTACTGATTTCACCAAGATGGAAACCAAGTCATAATGTGGATTACAGCAGTCTGGATCTAATTTGCTTTAATGCATCTGATAACTTGACTGTACATTTGAACAGATATTGTGCCCACTTATGGCCTGAATCAACAAGGAAGAAAAAAGAAGGGTTGCAACCACAGGGCACAACTAACGTAGCAGGAAGTGCCGCTAGAGTGCAGGTGTGACCCAGCAGATTGCTGATCAGGGTTTGGTGTGGAGAGAGCACATCTGCATCGGAAGTGAGATCCTTTGGCTGTTTGCTCAAAGAATAACTCTTTGTTAGCGTCACGTGAGCAAACAGGACAGTTATGATTTTGACCTAACAAAGAACCTTTCTTTTTTTTCTTTCTTTCTCTTTCTCTGCTCTCTCTTTTCTTTCTCTGCTCTCTCTCTGCTCTTTCTTCTGTTGACATACATTTGGGAGCAGCTATTTACTTGTACAGCTGTAGCTGAGACTAGAGCAGCAAGCACATGCCATACACCACTGCTGTGGTGCAGCACCCTCCCCCCCTCCTCTGTATAACAGAAAGTTGATAAGTTTTGGGTCATCTTTATTCTACTGAGCAAAATGAACTAACAGTTAAATAGTTTTATTTCCAATCTTTGAACGTGCTTTAATAACAAAATTCCAGCTTGCTGGTATTTAGGATGAATGAAAACCATTCTGGTTGCTTATAAAAACAGTGAAAGCAAAACACTGCTAGCCAGACATGTCATCTGGAGAGCTTCCAAATTTCTGTGACAATATTTCGCTACAATGAGTAACCACAAAATCAAAGGTATTCAGGGAATGTCTCTCCAGTGAAAAGTTCTCTTCGTATCTTGCCAGAAGGATTTAAAATCCACATCAAAAGGATTCGCTCTAACAAAGGAAAAAGGCTACACAGGAGAAAGGCAGCAATTAAAGGGATATATTTTTGTTTTTGCTCCACTGATGTATTTTTTTAGCAATTTATTTGATCAGCAAAGTGTGTTCACTGGAAGGTCAAATCTATGTTCTCTTGGAATCCAGAATGTGTTATCTTTGCATGCTGAATAGGAAGAATTTAGGAATGCATAGCCTAATTCTCTGCTTGCACATGAAGATTGGGAAGAGAAAATAGTTGTTGTAGGAGAGGTAGGAAGAGTTTTGGAGTTCAGCTCTCAGAAAGATAAATTCAATCTGAACAGTAGGTGGCAATGCCTTTCTGAAACTAGGGGGCTGAACCAGATGAGTTCTTGCATGTAAAACAAAATGCTTTCTTTTCAGCACTGACCTTTGAGAAGCCTTTGGAAACATCCTAATACGACTTTGTCTGAATTTTGTTACAGGTGCCCATGACGAACTGAGGTCTCCTTCTGCATGCCTAGTGCTTGGGAAAGTTGTTAAAGGAGGGACTGGTTTGTTTGACCTCAAGCAACCCCTTACATAGTGTTTTGCTTGTAACTTAAGGATTCTGACTAAAATGTTCATCATAAAATGTATATGTATATATATGCTCTACAGCTGTGCCTACAGTATCTAACAAGTGCACATACTGTGTCTCCAGTCATCTTCCCTGTGCCAATAGATGTGTTAATCTGGATACCTGATGAGCCTAATCTATTTAATGAGAATGTTTGCACCTATAGGAGCTATCCTTTGGCCCAAAGAGACATTTACTTACTGTTCACCAATGTAAAAAATTAGATTATTGGCTTACAGAGAGAAGAATAAGATGAAGGAGACCATCTGGATCTCAAACAGGCTGTGCAACAGCCTTGGCAGGCAGAAATCAAAGTAGAATCTGTTTATGCTGTCTGAATTTTGTGGGGCAGAAGTCCATCTGGGCAAGCAGTGTCAGTTGTCACATGGTTGTGACACAGTAGATTTCCTTATTAGCCAAAGACATGAATTCAGAGTTTTCATGGATTCTGTAGGCATCTTCCAATGTCTGCCCTTGCAGCTTCTTTGTATGGAGCAGATCCTGACACAGTAAGAAACCTGACATTTGATAAAGCTTTATTCCTGAAATGGCAGTGTGAGCAGCTGTAACAGTGACTGTACAAAATAGTTCTGTAAGAATTACTAAAACGGAGTTTTCTAACTATTTTTGCTTAAATGTTTTGTATCAAAAAGGATACTTAATAAAGGACATTACAAGGAAGTATTATGAACACGGTATTATGTGACTATGCTACTGAGGCAGTTTTGTCATGCGACCAACAGCCATCATTGTGATGGCTGTTAAATAGCCGAGAGCTATTAGCCGCTCTTCACAAATCAGACTTTCTTGCTTATACATTTGTTTTTAATCAGAATGAAATCCGCGCAAGTTGTTAAAATTCTTTGGCGTTTGCTTGCTACCGTATGGGCACGTTTTCTGACTGGTTTCAAACCTCTGCCATTCTCTCTGGTACCCCTAAACTAGTGGATAAATGCCAGAGCACACTTAGCCAGCTGAGGAGCCCTGCTTCCAGTGGAGCTGCACTAAAGGGGATTAGTTCAGATAGTGGGAGACGTTGGCCTGGGATTGTGAAAGCCTCTGTGGAATATCTTGGTGGACTCCATTCTGCTTAAAACTGCGTGTCAAATGTACTGCAAATTGCGCTTAAGCTTAACAAATGCATTATACCAGTAGTTCTCCAGTTTCACTCTGCAGATTTCTTCGTAAAAGAGTTTCCTTGTGTCTTTCTCCAGTCTTAACACCTGCTATGCATTTCTCAAGAACATGTTCTGTGAACAGCCAGGGAGAATTATTTGGATACAGTTTTTCAAATAGATGGAAAAGAGCAAATGTGGTAACAAAAGATTCCGAATTTCAGACTACAGTCTGTAGCGTTACAGATCACTTGCTGAGAAAGATCCCTAAGAGGTGTTCACAGCCCTGCTGTGAATACTGTCTGTGCTACGTTTGCTGTGTGGAGGTGTGGTATTCTTTAGATCTCTGAAGAGTTTAACAGAACTTATTCGTCCACGTGTTCATATCACTTCTAAGTGAAGCTTAAGAGGTCATTTTGGTTGTGTCATGGTGATAAACTGTCCTCACAGGTTTGGAGTCATGAAATACAGGAGAACCTGGTAGTCTTGTACTTTGGCTTTATAAATCCAAGTACAGAGTTGCATACTTGAGAAGTGTGTATGTATGAAATTATGCTCTGCTGCAGCTGAAGAGGTGGTGAGTATTCTGAGAAATTTGAGGATGTCTTTTTGAGGCACCAGCCTCCTTTTCTATTGCTGCTTGCTTCTCCGGTGATGAGAAGTACTCCTGTGTGTTGGTGGAGCAGCAATCAGGCAGCGTGCTTTAGGGCAACAAGAGGGGTGGATGCTAAATGAGCAGGGCAGTAAAGTGCCCATAAATGTTGCATAGGCTCGTTCTGAGAAAAGATACCGAAATGATTGTCCTTCAGTGAACACCACGTTGTGTGTCAAAGAGCAGTTTCTTGGTCCCTGAAATGGTGATGAATTCAGCGGGCAGTTAGTCACACTACCAGGCTGTCTAACACTGATGAGTCTTCACATAGAGCCTTTCGGAAAGTCTGCTGTGGCTGTGGCCAGATGAGCCAAACTTCCGTTTCGGTTTTGAGTTGTCTGTAAAATTTAGGTACAGGCCCGTATCAGAAAAACTGTTCTGATCTGTACTGTGATAAGTCAGGCTGTAGGAAAGCCCCTGGCATTACAATTCAGATCTTACCTAACGTCTGCTTAGAAAAACAAAGTAGGTAGCTGTTCCTGTCGGTGGACAAAAGGGATAGGGGAGAGAGTACGGCAGGGCCTCAGCGGTCTCTAGGGGTGGAGAAACGTGCCCATTTTGGCATATAAATGGGGTTGGCTTACACTGTGATTCTTCTTGCTCTAGAGCTGGAAAAAGGGCAGCTGAGGTAGCTGGTAATCCTTAGGGTGATGAGCATGTTGGCTGGCGGCTCAGCTGCACTTTGTTCTGAAACGGGAGGAGTTTCAGTTTGCTTAAAATTCACGTGTGCGGAAAATAGAGGTAGAAGCGCTGTCCTGCTTCCTGTGTTCAGAAGACTTCTGTTTCTGTTCTTAAGACATGCAGCTAGATGTCGTATGTCTTAAGTTTTTCTTTCTTGCTTCTTGCAACAATTTCTCTTGCTGTACAGTTCTTTTGGGGGATGTGAGCTGCCTGCCCTCCAACTCAGTCTGGAGAAGGCTATAATAACGTGTGGGCTCTTGCTGCTTTGGTAGTTACACAAAACAGACAAGTGGGGTCAGTTTTGGAGTAGAGGGCCCCAAAGGGTTGGCAGTAGCTGTGATTGCATGGAGGAGAGGAGATCACGATTGAAAGGCCAGAAGAGTGGCTGGAAAGCCACTGTGGAGCTTTTGGAATGAGAATTGAGCTTTGCAAGTATTTAAATAAAATGAGAATTCATAACAGGCATGGCTCCCCCTCCCGCTGCCTTCCTCCCCCAAAGTATTTTACTGCTCTGAATCAGAATTTAGTGTGATTTTTTTTTTCCTGCAGATCATCCTTTTTTTTTTTTTTTTTTAATTTCTATCCTGGTTCTCTCTGGTGGCAGATCAAGCTCGACTAGTAAGAAGTGGTGAAGAAATGCATCAGATAGCACTGAGAACTCTTCATGCTATTTTCGACTGTTTTCTGCAGGCTCGATTTGAATGCACACTACTTAAGTCTTCAGGTGTCTGTGACTTCATGATTTTGACGATTATCAAAAATAATGCAGTATTAGTACTGAACAGTCAAACCTTGTGGTGATGATTTCCTATAGTTTACATATTTATGCTACATTTCCTTTTGTAGGTGACTTAGAAATCAGATAGTGCCTGAATTGGCAACTCTCTTAATGCTTCTTCCCTGGGAACCGTCCATTCTCTTAATTATCTACTGTACTGTATGGTGCCAAGATATCCTAAGAGTGTGAAAACCCAGTGAGAAAAGCAATAAGAGAAGAAAACGTAGCTTCCAAAATTGCTTTTTTTTTTTTTTTTTAATGTGTTCTTTCCATTAGTAATATCATACGATCTGTCTGGAATGCCAAAGGTTATAGGTTTGACTGAGCGTGCACTCTAGGAATTGGTTGGTTAGCATATGCAGATATGAAAGCCAGGGGAAGAGGATGTAATAAATTTAAATTATTTAAAGCTGTAGTAGAAGGAACTTGGAGTTATTGAGCCAGAAAGGGAGGTAGCACTCCTCAAAAAAACCCTGGACATCTTCTGGTCGTGCTTGCTTTGGTGGCGTGTCCTGGTTGGGTGGTGCAAAATACCAACTGACTGGTTCAGATTTGTTACCTGCAAGACAGGGATAACAAGTACTTTCATTACATCGGTAATGGCAAATCAGTTTGCTTTTATTTGTGCAGCAATTGGAAAGTGAGCTACATTTAGGCTTAATAAATCATAATCCAAGGCTTGGTCTTGTCAGTAAGCCATAAAAAAATTAAATCCTAAATCAGGCAACAAGAATGATACAAACAGGAATTAGTGCTTCTTTCATCTCAGAAGTTAAGCTGAATTTCAGAAGACAAGGAGCAGAAAAGTTTGTTTTGCCAGATCCTTGGTTCGCATGTTGTTGTGCTTGCGTATGTCAGTAACCAGGCAGTGGCAACAACACAGCTCTGAAAGATCTTTAATCATTCAGAGCCTTTCTTGGACAAACCACTTGAAGCTTGCCAGTAAGTACTGAAATTTGGAAGCTAATCCTCAGCTCATCTGCTAAGGATTTTGGCAAGTACACGGGCATGTGACACCTCAGGGGCACTTCAGACAAGGTCAGATTGTGGTGAGCAGACCACGTTCCCAGCTCCAGCTGGTCCAGCTGGCCACAGGCAGGTCAGTCCAAAGCAAAACCTTTCTCTTTTGGGATTAGGCCAAACAGGAGAACTTGCAAGCATCCCTCATGAAGGTTGAGATTTGAAAAATGTTTCGAAGGTTTTGGCGCTGAACGTGGCAATCTTGACCTTGGGGTAGGTGTGAAGGCTGGGCTCCTTAGGTGCGAAGACAACCGCTGCGGTAGGCGAATGAGATCTGCCTCTGAGTGGCAACCCGCTGGCTTAGCCAGACAGGAGCATTGGAAACCTTGTTCGTCTTCACTCCCTGCGTTTCCCTGCAGCTTATGCAGCGTGCTGAACACCATGGATGCTTCCTCACCCTGAAGACTGATCTAGTGGAAGGTGTCCCTGCCCTTGGCAAGGGGGTTGGAACGAGCTGATGTGTAAGGTCCCTTCCAACCCAAACCGTTCTGTGACTCTATGATTCCAAGACTCCTGAGGGTTGCTTTTTAGGTAAGTGCATAATAATAATAAGACTAAAAAAGATCAAATGCAACTTCTGCTGACGTACCGCCAGGGAAGAGGAGGTGAGTCGTGCGTGGCTGTGCCTAAAAGCCCGGTGCTGAGAGCAGTCACTGAGGATGCGGGAGACTGGTTTTTGGCTCTGCGTGGGGCCCCGTGGGGACTGAGCCCACCTCCCGAGCACCCTAACCACCAGCTCGAGGCCCAACGTGGGACAGGGAAACTTTTTCCTGCTGTGAAGCTCCCTCCTGCTGCTGGATGTAACAAACTGTTTGTAGGGATAAGAGGGAGGAGCTAGCTCCCTGTTCCCAGGGGAAGGTAGGGAAAACGAGGCCATACGGTCTCTTGGGCTTTCTTGGAAGATCAAGGAAATCTTTTTCCTAGTGTTCGTGCAGCCTCATCCAGAAGGGCAGAGAGAAATCCTGCCTCCAAACAGGATTACAGCTATCTTTTATTTTTCTTTGTGCGCATGTGTGTGTGTCAGGGTTTTAAGGCACTGCTGTGATGTGAAAGACGAGGACTTGAAGTCCTTCAGGCAGAAGAGGGTTACTGAAGCCCTGCGTTACGAATGAACACTGTAACCCCTAGGTGAGGCAGCCACCCAGCTGCTCCACCTTTGCCTTTCTATATTGTTCCCAGTTTGCTCTGCAGCGTGGTACTGGTTTGGTGAGACCTGGAGGCCTGAGGGTGCTCCTGGTGGGAGGTGGACAATGGTAGAGCAACACCTGTGCCTGGATGCTGAGCTGTTGGGGTGCACGGGGGCACGACGGGGTGCTCAGAGTGCTGTAGGGTGAGAGGTCAAGGTACTTAGAGAGCTCTGGTGGTTGCGGGGCCAAGGGGCAGCGAGGCAGTGGTTTTTAGCAATGCAGTGTTGGTGAAGGTTGTCCAGAGAGGTTGTGGAGTCTCTCTCCTTGGAGGTCTTCAAAATCTGCCTGGACGTGGTCCTGGGCAACCTGCTCTGGGTGGCCCTGCTGGAGCAGGGCTCGGACCAGATGGCCCCCAGAGGTGCCTGCCCACCTCAGCCGTTGCGTGAAAGATTCCTCCTGGGGAGGTGGAGGGTTCAGGTGTTGCTGGTGCATCTTCCGTGGAGGCCCACGGCACCGCACGTGGCAGCTGAACCAGGCAGAGGTGTCGGCAAGAGCAAGCTTGAAAGCCTGCTCCCGCTCCCGTTACGGCAGATGTCACAGAGCCACGATTAAGCAAGCTGCTCGTTAATGATGTTTTACAGTTTCCTGGCACGGATCCCTCGAAAGAGTTGACTGTCCAATTGCCCTGGAAAATTTTCGGTTTGATCACAGAACGGGTGAGGATGTAGGGCTGTTCCCGTCCTCCTGGATGCAGCGCGCTCTGCCAGCTTTGGGGAGATAAATGCCCCCCCGGCCCCCCTCGCAGGTCTGTGTTGGGTCTGGCGGGGCTGCAGCTTGTTCTGTAGTAACACCGCTGCAGTTGTTTGCGTTCTGGAGCCTTGCCTGGTGCTGCAGCGAGAGTAATGAGTGATCGTGATCAAGAAGTAACAGTGGAACGTTAATGCAAACTGCAATAAATACATAGATGCATTATTAATGGGACATTAAAACCGAAAGGGCAAGTAGAGCAAATCATATGCTGACAGTACAACAGCTCTGCAGAAAACTCCCAGGGCAGTACCTTGGAAAAAAATCAATGTTCTGTGAAGCACTTCAGTACAGAGTGGTTCTGCTTTCCATTATACTGTATTTCCTCTGCATGGGAGCCTGCATTATTTCTGGAAGAGGCAGAATTTTAGAGCAGTGCTTCGGCTCCACTGGCCTTGTGAACGTAACTACAAAACGGGGCTGTGCCCTCTGCCTGCTGTGGCAATCAATTGCAACTTAATGGATCTTTAATTTTGGGCAAAGCTGCGGACCTGAGTTTCGATGGGAATGGGAAGAGAGCTTGGTCTGAATTCCTGCTCTTGCCAAACTGAGGCTGGGCAGAGTTTGGGGCTGAATCCGAACTCACCCCTTGCCTTTGAGCTTCGTGCTGCATCTGGTGCCCGGTGAGGATGAGTCGCGCGGGGCAGCAGCCCATTCATCCCCGCCTTGTGTCAGGGAGAAAGCCCCAACCAGTGACACCAGGTTAGATTGCAGCAAACTGGCTTTTGCTACATAATTTTACAACCCCCTCCGATGTGAAATTACCCAGCCAGGTTGCTGCTGGCCCTTCTAAGAGCAAAAGGATCCAGCGGGGCCTTCGGAATAAGAAGCGTTTGTGACCTACGGTTCAGAAAAGCGAGGGGGTCCGTGCGCTTCCCCTGCTATTTCAGGGCTCCCGAAGGAAACGCCCCAGCTCTTCCTGCTGCCCTGCCCGGGGGACACAGGCAGCGAGCAGACGGGAGGCTGAGAGCTGAAGTCATCGCCCTGTAACCCTTCAGGTGAGCTCTTCCCTGCTGCTTGGCGGGGGGTGACCGCAGCAGCAAGCCCACGCAGGAGCTCTCGTGTTTTGCCTCATGCTGTGGGGCGAGGCCAGGGCTGTGGTCGGAAGAGCGTTGCTGAAGCAGCTGAGGCAGCAGGATGCTGGTGCCTCCGCTCCTCCACCCACCGGGCTCCGGGGCCGCTCGGTTGTCTCTGGTACAGCCAGATAATTACGAGCCTGTGAGCTGGTTGTCTGAGCCGCTCACCTTCGTTCCTCTGAGACGGAGCTGATCCCACGTGCGTGCTCCAACTCCGTTTCTATATGAACCCAACCCGCCCTGCAACCGGGCTGCCGGCTGAGATCTTTTGGAGGGCTCCAGCTCCTGCCTATGACAACAGGCGATGCTAAAAAGCGTGGGGCAGGACCTTCCCCTTTGCTTCTACTCTGACCCATGGGCTCTCATTGACCCAAATCATCTCCCTGTGGTCCAGCACCATCCATGTTGGGTTGGCCAAGGTCCTCGCTGGGCTGCTGCTGGGGGACAGCCCATACAGCTGAGTGGGGCTAGCATGGGTGAGGAGCCATGATGTGCCCTCCTTGCCCAAATTCCTTTCCTGCTCAGGATTTGTGTCTCTTCCATCGCTGTTGAGACCGGTCCCTCCCTCCCTTGGCTGCGTGGGCTGTGACCGCAGAAGGTCCCTGCTTCCTCATGGCCGTGGGACGGACATGAGAGCTAGAAGTGACGCCAGTTTCTTTCCCTTCTCTCTGGGGCAATCCCCTTCCTTCAGCTGAAGGCCTGTGGAGACGAACTGAAGTACAGGGGGGTTTTCGCTTTGCTGCTGTCTGGCCCCGTGCCCCAGGACGGGGCACGAGGCTGAGCGTGGGGCTGGGGAGCCAACGCCTGAGGGCACGTTGGCTTTGCAGCAGTGCAGGGGAGGCACAGGTGGGTGGGAAGGGAAACGTCTGGGGCTGTCGTACAAAGCCGCGTGGGATAAATATTTTCTGCTCCTAAAGCCTCTGCTATTTTTTAAAGGAAATATTTAAAATGGGACTGAGTTTTTCAACACAAAATTGACGTAGCTAGGAAAAATGCCTGGAAAAGCAGAGTTGTTCCAGGGAAAAATGTTACTAAGCAAAGCTTTCTTCAGCATGATGAAATGAGAGTGCAATAGGATTTGGACTCCGGAGTGCTGCGTCTCATGTACAATAAGGTTTTACAGATGAGAAAGCTGGAACGATGAAGAAAGGAATGCAGCCGTTCTCAAGGGTCGGCTTGACTTTGGCTTTTCACCTCATTAGGTCACAAAAAAAAAAAAAAAAAGCAAACAAAACAAAACAAAAAAAACAAGCAACCCCCAGAGTGTGATACCAGTTTTCCTGGTACAACGCAACCAGACATTTTGTTTACTGTCAAACAAAAGATTTCATTCAGGGGCAGTATTTAAAACCACCACAGTTTTTGAAGTGATCCTAGATGTAAAAAGGTTTGTGCCCGAATAAAACAAAAACAGCAGCCAGTTTTCCACATCTTCAGTTCTCTTTGATTCCCCCGCCCCCCGAATTATTTTCTAAATCCAGCTTCAGTTAGTGGAGGAGTCTTGTGGATATGAGAGTTTATTCACTGCCTAATAAATCATTTGAAAAACATCCGCATACAATTAAATAAGGAAAACTTGCCATGGAGTACGCTGCTGGGGCTTGAGTCACTTTGAAAAATGCAGCTTGCCCTGCTTGGCACTGTTTGCTCCCCTTAGAAAATCGATACAAAGCATTTTTGTAGTAATCGGTGGTAAATCCCCCTGCTAGAGCCAAAAACCCACCCAAGGCCCGTGGCCCTTGTCAAGGCATCGTTCCCGCCACCGCCTCTGTCCCTGCTTGGGGACATCTCGGCTGGGGCAGTCTTAGGGGAGCGTGGGTAAGCGGGACGTGCTCCCGGTGCCTCCTGTGGGCTCGGCTTTTCGCGGGGGCAAGAGGGAAGGCTGGCCTCTTCCTGGGAGAGAAGTGGGAAAGGGAGGCTGGAAAATCACGACTTCTTCCCCTTTCCACCCGCTTGCCACACGTGATGGAGGCTGTGCCCCTCTGCTTTCGCAGGCTGCTCCGCGTTTCCTCGCCGCTGCTATGCGCCAGTTCCCGACAACGCGTTTAAACGCTTTTGGCTTCCTCTGGAGGCTGCAGCCATCCGCCGCAGGGCTTTCGCCTCCGCTTTCGGCCTTGGCAGTGCCAGGAATTGACTCCTTCGCACCCAGGTGCTGCTTCTGGCCGGCAGTGGAGAGAACCCTGCGCCCAGCTGCGGGGAAGTGCTGCTTTGGTTGGTCTGGGAAGGATTTAAATGATCCCAGAGGAGGAGGTGATGCAATTTCCTTTCTTCCCATTTCCTTGGAGGCTGCATCCAGTTTTAACTCTGTTTTTTCTTTTTTTCCCCCCCAATGAGAATGTAAAAATCAAGATTTTCTTTTCCTGGGAGAGAATCCCCTTCATGTTTAGAGCGTTCCTTGAGAAGATCTCTCCTTAGGTTGAGACTTTTATATTATCTTATTAGTAGCCACCGGCTATTGGGATGCAAACAAATTATTCAGGCATCAACCAGGACGGTATTCAGTTTGATGAGAGGACCGGTGAGGGTGCCTGCTGTCCTGCACCACGTCCTGCATGTGACATCCACGTAGCATCAGCTCTGCACTGTGGCTCTGGTTTCCTAACAAGACCTCACACGGCTTAGAAATGGAGTTGTCAGACCTGGTGTGATTGAAACTGGCATGAATTTAGATGGGTAGAAGCTGAATGGTGTATTACAGTGGCTGTTTGGGACAACAGGCTGAGAAATGCTGGATAACCATGCTGAGTTAAGCAGTGGGAGAAAAAAGAGTGGAAAGGACAAGTTCTGGCGCTCCCATTAAAGCCAAGCTGCTGGTTTTAGTATCTTTAATGGGAGGTGAAGGTTATTCTGTCACTGCTAGGCTTTTTCCGCTGTGTCAGAGAAATACATCAGCAATCGACCCTTACATGCACTGGGACAGAAAATGACTTCTTAACTATGCACCTTTGCAGTGACACAAATACAAGCCAAACCAGCTGGTGATTGCCTCAGGGTGACAAACTGCAGCCTCCAGCCGTGCCGCGCTGGGCGCGGGGTAACGCGGCGGCGGGCTCTTAGCCGTCGTGGGCGTTTTTGTGCTGTGGTTTGCGTTTTTCCAAAAAAATAAAAAGAAAAACAGAAAAAAAGGCAATGTCACTGCGAACAAAATGCTGTTCTTCTTGCTACGGTGTTTAGCAGCTGCTCCTGGTTAGCTGAAGACCAGTGCAGAGCATCTCAGCCTCCGTTTCCACTCTGGTTTTGCTACAGGCTGCTTCATTGCAGCGAAGCCGGAGGAACTGCAGGTTGCCCAGATGCTAAGCAAAAGGGAAAAGCTGCTTGCTTAGCGCAAATGTTCGCAACGCTCACAAGAGCTGGGCTCTGCTCCCAGCTCAAAAACAGATGTCTTGTGATCTCAGGAAAATCACATCATTTCTCATGCACGGGGAGAGATGCGGTTGATACTTCTTTAGTACTTTGCAGCACTGTTTGAGGTTTGCCAGCAGAAGCCACTGCTGCTAAATAAGGGCTAATAAACCTGCTTCCTGACTGCATTTGCTGTGCATTTCTGCTTCAGTTCTGGTCACCTCAAAGGCACGACATGCTGTTTGTGTTGAACTCTGGAAGCCCTGTGAAGAGCTTGCTGGCACTTTTGAGTCAGTTCTTGTTTTAGCACCCTGCAAACCACAGTCATCCTGTTTTGCTCAGCTTGGCAAGAAAAGAATTATGGCTAAGAAGCACTCTGTCCAAACTACTTACTCTATTGTCCTATTAAGACAGACGAGGCCATAAGCGTTTCTGTCTCTGTCATGCACAAGTCATCTGCCGTGCTGGTCCAAGGAGGAGGGACCATTTCCTAGCACAGAAGCTCTTTCACCAGCTGCGCTTTTAGTGTAAGGGTTCCCAGTTCACTTCCCTGCCTTCTGGCCACTGGGAATTGTCACAACCCAGACTTCGAGGCACTGTGTCCAAGGAGGATCTGGAGCCTAACAAACCGTTGCCCCTGCTTCTTTGCTGCTTGCATTTACTGTTCAATTTTGGGCCAGTTCAGAAAGCCCCAAGGATGTGTGCTGCTATTTCTGCAAACCTGGGCAGCGTGGCGGAGGACTCGGGCATATTTGTGGCAGTCTGTGCTTTAGCATCCTGCAGACTGCAATCATCTCCTGCTCTGCTCTGCCTGACAAGAATAATAGCGTGTTTGGGAAGCAAGCAGTCCATCTGAATGCAGCTTCCATCTGCCAGATAATCCCCCTTCTGGGAGAGAGAGGTGTGATGATGCACTGAAGAGGTTTAACTCAATTCCCAGACATCGATTACACTTGGTCTCATTAGTGTTTTGCAGGCAATTACTCCTTACACTAAACTTTCCAAAAGATAAAATACCCAGGAAGCAGCTAAGTCCCTGAGGGAAAGGATCAGGGGAATATTTTTAGGTTTTATCAGTCACTAGGATGGATTTCTGGCAGACCCCCATCAGCCCTATTGATATCTATAGCTGCATCACTTAAAGCTGGACTTGGTGTCACATTGCAAGATGCTGGCTTAGACGAATTCTCTATTTTTTCTCAGTTTTAGCTGATGATTTAGCTGATGATGCAGAAACCCAAACCACATCTCCCCCACAGCAGAAAGTCCCTATGGGTTGCAGTCCCTATGGGTGCCCCCCGTGGGGGCACAGTACACATGGGTGCCCACGGACAAGGGAGTCTCCAGAAGCAAGGCTTCCCAGCATAAATCTGGGCACTTCCTGAGATAAATCCCACCTGCTCTGCCAGGTCATTCCCAGCACAGTCATTCCTCTCCCCATGGACCCACAGGATGTGGTCTTTGCCAGCGCTGTGCTTTTATTCTTGCGTGTGACTCACAAGGCTCAGGGGAGCTCAGCCGTGTCTATAAATCCCTGACGGGAGGAGCAAAGGGAACAGAGCCAGGCTCTTTTCAAGGTGCCCAGTGCCAGGACAGGAGGCAATGGGCACAAACTGGAGCACAGGAGGTTCCCTCCGACCATCAGGCAGCACTTCTGTGCTGGGCAGGTGAGGGAGCCCTGGCACAGGCTGCCCAGAGAGGTTGTGGGGTCTCCTCCCTGGAGGAGTTTTTTCCACGTGTTTCCCGATGAACAGGAACAACCACTAGCATGAGCCCAAACCATCCTGAGGCTTTCGCACGGGCTTCAGCAAAAGGCTTTTCAAACACAGCTCGGGCTCTGGCGGTGCTGGAGCAGATGTGAGCGACTGATGCGGTACTGATGGAGCCAAGCGATGCCGCTGGGAGCAGCCATCGCCTCTGTGGACGTGCGAGTCCCACGCATGCCCGGCTGAGCATGGGAGCCTCTTTTGGCTCCTTGCCGTGCCAGCCTGGTTTTGGTTTTCCAACAGGAATTTGCTAGGTTGAAGTGTGAACTCGTCCATATTCCTTCTCCCTCTTTGATGACCCCATGGAGAATTTGGATACAGGTATGAGCAACAGAGATCGTCACCTCTGATCAGGCTCTTTCCTTCTCTCAGTGTGAAATCTCAGCTAGCCCAAAACATCTGGGTGACAAAGGAATGGCAATTTTCTGAATCTGCACCGAGACCTGCAAACCTGTGTTTGATTTTCCAGCTGTGACTGCTCCCCCCTCTTAAAAAGTCACAGTGGTGATAACTGTCATGGGTTTATGTCACGTGGCGATGGGCATTTTCTCGCGGAGAGCTGCAATAGCTCCTCAGGGCAATGCTGCTGTGAAAACAAGTCCAAGGCTGCACAGAAACAGCCGCAGGAGGGAGGTGGCGATTTCCTATCAGCAATGTGCAGAAGCAGTGTGTTTGCAGAGGGTGTGCGACCTTCCTCCCCTGCTCCGCTGGTGCGGCCCCGGGACACGAGCTCTGGGGTCACCAACGGGGAGGAGGAAGCCCATGTCACCCCTCCTCCTCCTCCTGCACTTGCTGGGTCAGGGCTGGGTCCTTTGACCCCAGGGCAAGGTGAGATAGCTAATCATTAACTGCTGGAACTAGATGCCCTCTCCTTAGGTGAGGTTTTACTGCCTGAGAAAAACCAATACACGGGGTTTATTTTGGAAATATCAGAGGTGACGGGTGGTTAACACAGCTCTGTCCTTGTTCTTACAGGGTTGCCCAGACAGCCAGAGAGGGGGTGGCAAGGGCTGGAGGACCCCGATCCAGATGTCGCGAATCCCCGACGTCCCTCAGCCCCGCTACCTGCGCCTTCCCACCCTGACACAGCTCCGTCTGCCTCCGCAGCCTTCACTCCGCCTCTCAGCACGTTCCTGTTCCCCTGCTCCTCCTGACGGTGCCGGCCTCCGTTTTTGGGGGGAGGAGGCTGCTGGCTGAGGGCCAGCCTCGGCACAGGCTGGCACAGATGTGCAGCTGATCCACCAGGAGCTCCTGTGGCCCTAGCCACTTGTCATGAGCTAAGTCCCCCCAAAACAGAGCCTTCCCACACCAGAGAAATCAGCTCCCAGACCTAAAACATACCGGGGCTGGGGGCCAGGCCTGAAGGGCTGCTTTTGAAGATGAAACCAGGCTTAAAAAAATATATGTGATGAGGGTTCGATACTGGCTTCATGCAGGACTCAAATGCCACCACTCATTTAATTTGGGCCACAGGCGGCTGCCAGCAGGGAGGAGGAAGGCGAAGACGTAGGGGAGGAAAGAGCCCTTAGACAGGCTCTGTGCTCCCACCCGCGCCCCAACACCAACGTTTGGCATACATAAGCTGAGCCATGGCAAGGCTGGGCATGCAGAACTTGATGTGGGCTCTTCCAGGCCTCTCTGGGGACAACCCAAACCCACCTCAGCCCTGGGCCTGTCTGGGAGATGGGCTCTGCAGGTTTAAATGAAACCTACTCCTTCCCAGCGCGGCTTGTGAGACCGGGACACTTCCACTGGTGCTCCGTGGCCAGAAGATACAAGTTCCCAACAAACTAAGAACAAGGAGGCAGAATTTACAGGCTTTTCTCACTCCTCAGAAGCAATCATTCATTGCACTGAGCTAGGACCGTATTTTCCCGTCCCATTCCAAGCTGCCTGCTAGCTCTCCATCCCGCATTGCTCCCATATGGATCGATGGAGCAGGTAGAGACGTCCCTGGGGACATTTCATGGTTGATGCCTGCATGGTGTGAGGCTGACAGCACTCCGCGGCTGCTGTCAGCTCTCCACCTTAGCACTGGTGTGGCCAACTGACAGGCTGTGTGTATTGCGCCAGGGGATTTTAAAAGTCTTATCTCCACGCCGAGAGACAAAGCTTTTGTTCTTCTGGCTGTTACAAAAGAGACACACGGTGCTTTCTCATGGATCTTCCCCTTCTTGTGTGTGTGTGTTTTTTTTTTTTTAATTATTGATTTATATTTGTGATGTGGTCACTTCTTATTGGCAGAAGCATGGCAGTTATCTCCAACCAGTTATCTCTAAACCATTCAGGAGTATATTTTTTTTCTCCTTCCTCTTCCACAGGGGAAGAAGAGATGCATCACTTCAACATTTCAGGAAAGATTTAGGTGCAAGTAATATTTCTGGTGGGCAAATGAGAAGTGTTGGACCCACCAACCCAGCTTTAAACTAACCGCACAGCTGTGAGTGTCTGTACGATTATGCATATGAATGCATATGAACAAAACTCAGTCCGCCTAGTTGTGAAGAAGTTAATTGCAGCGATCCCTTTGCAGAGCAAGACTAACAATTTCTGCCAGCAACCAGCCTGAGATTTGCCTGAACATCTGCATGTTCTGTTATGCCGACAGTACGTGCCATGAGGCCGGCGGCTGTATTTGCAGTGCCTTTGCGAGGCTGTGAATAAGCAGTTGGGAAGAATCGGAGACCGATGTCCCCACGGCCCTGCACCTGCAGTTGCATTTACATCCAGGCAGACAAATGGACAGAGCAAGACTTTCCTCCGACAAACTAAGGCTGCAGCTTTTCTGGCTCTGCTGAAGACAGTTAAAAAAACAGAGCCTGGAGCTGGAGAAGACACATCCCAGGGATGGAGAGCTATGAGAAATGAAGTGTGATTTATGAAGAGAGTTAAATGTTGCAGCCAGGGAATTTGGCTGAGGGCAGAGAAAAAGCTGCTCCAGTCACTGCAAGACGAGAGATCTCTCCCCAGAGAGAGCGCTTGTTCCGCACAGATCTCACCCCGCAGAAGTACGTGTTCCCAAATGCTTACTTGGCTGAGAATTCAAAAACGCCACAGTTCTAGGTTAAGCAAATTAATTATTGACTATCTGTTGGGAAAGACGCCTCCTCCAGAGTAGTTCTCTTGGTGGAGTAGCACACGCCTGGAAAATCATGCAGCCTTTGACCTGGGAAACACTGGCTTCCCACACCAGCGTGGCTTCAAAGCGCAGGGCTTGCTGCAGCCTGCAGCCCCGGGGCAGGTCGGGCTGCCAAAGGAGGGATTTCAGGAAAGGCAGCGGTGTCTGGGTCAGGCAGCAGCTGTGAAGAGCCCAAGCTGATGCTTGGGGGATGGCCGGGACAGTGTTGCCACAGGAGCCACCTCTCACCCTTCTCCTCATTCACCCTCTGCTCCAGGTGTGGGATGAATGAATTCCCACTCCTTTTCCTCACCAATTCGTTCAAATATCCGCTGAGCAGCTGGGACTCGGCTGGAGACCGATATTGGGCTACTGAGATTTTTGTCCCAGCATGATGTGACTGCTTTATGGGAGTCTCCAGAGCAACGCCCTGCGCCTGATCCCGTTGTATATTGCTCTTAGAACCTGGGCGTCTGAGTTACCAGACTGATTTTCCACTGTTTTATTACCATTGCTTGGTGCAGGCATGGTTAACAGGTTCAGGGCAATACTGACTTGCCCAATACACGACTACAAGGATTTCTAGTTCATAATATTGCTCATCTGCATTGCAGCGGCGACAAGAATCTGTACTTGCCGTGACGTGATGCACAAAAAGCAAAAGCAGTGCCTGCACCTCGCCCCACCACAAAAAAACAAGAAGTTTGAGGTCCAGAGGGAGACTTGCCCCCTTTTCATCACAGCCTGCAGTGTACACACGTGCAGCTCCCCCAAGCAAATCCCTTCAATAGGAAACTATCCTCGTGTTTGAGGCATGAGGGGTGGCTCTGCATCTCCTCTCTCTCGGCTGAATGCCAGCGAGCTCCTGGGAGAAACAGCTTGAGGGTTTTGAAGTCCAGCAAGGGAGTGCAAATTCATTCTGGTGCAAACTGGGGTTGTTTCAGTATTTTTCTTTCTTTTTCTTTTTCTTTTTCTTTTTCTTTTTCTTTTTCTTTTTCTTTTTCTTTTTCTTTTTCTTTTTTCTTTTTCTTTCTTTCTCTTTCTTTCTTTCTTTCTTTCTTTCTTTCTTTCTTTCTTTCTTTCTTTCTTTCTTTCTTTCTTTCTTTCTTT
>VXAL01004934.1:19880-39200 GCA_013399475.1 Chauna torquata
CCTTCCTTCCTTTCTTCCTTCCTTCCTTCCTTCCTTCCTTCCTTCCTTCCTTCCTTCCTTCTTCTCTTTCTCTCTCTCTTTAGTACTTTGGCTGAACTGCTGGGTGACATGCTGCAAGAGCCCCAGAGTTTCTGCCTGGTGGTCCTCGTAGCTTCTCCCCATCACCTTCATCACCTTCCTGGCAGGCTGAGCTCCACCTGTCACCCTTGTGCCACAAATGCCATCGCCGTAGTCAATATCAGCTTGAGGCTGGAGGTGGGACAGATGATCTCTTGCGGTTCTTCAGCCTTATCTTCTATGCTTCTTCCTACTGAGGATCTGTGGTCCATGCACTGGGCTATCACTGTCAGTGGAGAAGTGAATTTACGGTGAATGCTATCTGCTGCTCTCCCTTGCCTCTGGGTCCATCAGTGTCCCAGTGCGGTGGTGGGGAGGAACTGCAGAAGCAGGTGTTTCTGGAAGTCAAAATTTAGTACCGTGAGGCTGCTTTTGCCTTCAGGTCCGACCTTCAGCATCTGTGACATCAGGTTGTTGGCAATAAACACACACAAAACGCAGGGTAGGTCTTGCATCAACAGGTGTCCTGGCGGAACAAACCTCAGGCCTGGAGCGGGCTGGTTGGGTGTAGGTTGTGCAGAGGGTCACAGAGTTGTGATTGCCTGGCTTTAGAGTTAGGCTGCTAATTCTGTCACAGCCAGAAACACTTGTAACCCGAAACAAGTAGACCAAACCCAGCCAGGGTTTGAGCCTAGGGCAGCATGGTGGGAAGAGCTGTTTTCGAATTCAGCTAATTCCCCCCCAGCATACAGGCATGTTCCAGTAGAGCTGGGCTTACCGAGACCATAAATTTAGGCCAGAGAGACCATCTGACATCTGGTCATAAAAAAATGAGGAATTGATGACTCAATGAATTATTCTGCTCTTTCACCGTATCTAGATTCTGATCTACATTAGCTAAACCAGCCGGGGCAAGTTTTCTAAATTGATTTTAAATTGACCTAATTAGAGCATTAAGAGCACATAATGGAGATGTACTTAACCCAATTTAACCCTTTCTTAAATCAATTATGCTAGAATTTAGTAATTTGCAGACAGAAACTAAACCAAATTAAGCAAGAGTTAAGACAAGTTACGTACCCTTGTAGTGCAGGGCCATATCGCTTCAGGTAAATTAAACTCCATCTAGTGCATATTTTCATGTAGCCAGACCACAGCCAATGTCACCCAATAATATATGCTTAATTGACTCATAAACTCAAGCTTTTAAGGGCAGAAGTGCCAATGACTGCCAGGCCATCACGAACCATGACATTTCATTTTGTTCCACCTATACCTCACCCACTACTTCTTGTTCGAGTAAACCAGTCATGCTGAACTCCTTTTCTGTAGGAACTTGAGGGTCTTCTGCCCCAGCTTGTGAACTGATGTGCTCCCATCCCATGTGGGCACCCCACGTGGCCTCCAGTCAAGTGATCTGATCTGAGTGCCCCAATGTGAGGCCGTGACGGCATGTGATAGATGTCTGACAACTCACGCGGTGTGGGAGAAGCCACTCTGCCCCAGGGGAAGAGGGCACTAGACAGTTTCTCAAGGCACTCATTTTGTAGAGCATCGGTGTTAATCTGAGGACCTCAGAAGCATGGGGAACACACTGGTGCAAACGATTCGCAGACCCATGGCTATAGCTGCAAACATCAGCTGAGCTTCCCATCTGAATTAGTCAGGCCTCAGCTCACACTCACTGGCTCTGCCACTGCCTTTTCTGCCTGTTTCGAAGAGCACTTTAATGAGGGGTTTGCCTTTTTTTTTTTTTTTTTTCTGCCTGTGAAGGCATGTCAGCTTTTTAATCATTATAACCAATGTTACCATCTGTGACTAGTAATTGCTGTTGTTAAAGGTAATAGGGAAAGACAAAATTATCTGTGTGCACCAGGCAGTGGGCTGGACAGATGGGTGCTTTCCACACCACTAAGATTTGGTTAATTAGGGGCTGTGTACATTTTCTGAGGGATGGCTCTGAGTTTGGAAAGATCAAGTTGAAGGGAAGGGGAAACCCTTGCTGTGGCACTCCACCCCTCTGAAAATGGCAGCTCCATCACTCGGTTCCTCCTGCTTCCTTTTATGAACTGAATTCTCCTCCAACTCGTCCGCATAGGCACTGCCCCCAGTCCCCTCGAGTCCTCCCTCCAGCCAAATACGGTCTTGGTCTTCCGGAAAACAGGAACAGAAACTTAAACCTAAGGCAGAAGGAGAAGCGGTGAAGCTTTGAGGAATGCAGCCAGCACACATTTGCTAGGAGGCCAAGTGTGTGGAGATGCAGCTCCAGGGGACCCCAGCAGTGAAGCAGAAGCAATGAGTGAGGAGGAGATGGGAGATGGCATTAAGCACTCATAAGTAGCCTGCAGGCCACGCAGACATGTATCTGCTGCTGATCTCAGTAGGAAAGCATCTAGATGGAATAATGTGGCCAGCAGAAGCCTGCAGCCCATGCACATGGAGATGAGTCAGTGGGGCACCAGGTACAGCATCACAATCCAGCAAGCTGAAGCAAGAAACTGGCTGAGATGGTAACGCTCATTCCTGTAAATGGAATAGAAACCAGACTGAAAGAAGGTGATTTGGGAGAGAGCGTTGGGGGAGGTTAAGCATCAGCAGCTCCTTTTGCAGACCATGGCACTGCTGGGGCAATGGGGATAAGCACGGGTCTACTGTGCTATCAGAAGCAGCATCAGGGCACTACACACTAAGTCAAAAGAGGTCGTGGTACAGAGAAAACAGATGTTGGTGCAGTTCTGTTGATTGTCCACGAACAAACTGACCTGGGGACGCACAGATGGCAGAGAGCTACTCCAGTCGCAGAAACACAGCTTGGGGATGGGGGATTTAAGGAGCAAGGATGCTGCTGCAAGACACATTGCTCAATGCTCCAGGTCTACAGCCAAAGCAGGGAAGAAGAAAGTAAACACTTTCTGTCTGAGCTACGTCCTGCATCTGTTCTACGGCAGGACAAATAAAGCAGCCTGGAGGCACAGCCAGAAAGCTACCGGAGCAGGGGCCAGGCGTGCAGGGTGGTCCGGGCATGCCAGCACCAGCCGTGCTGAGAAGCAGCATGATTAATGCAGGAGACACGAACATGGCAGCAGAACCAGAGGAGAGCTGCCAAACTGTGACGAGGAACTAAATACCATCAGGAAGGTGAGATTTCTCGTCTGCATCGTATACTGAAATCTCACATGTTCTTCCAGCGCCGCCAGAGACTTGAAAAGTGGCCAAACTCTGTAGAAATTTATGCAGGAACAAGACTTGCCTTCCTGTAGGATTAGTGCTCTAAGTGTCCTTTTCCAAGTTCCATCACCTGCCAAAGAGGATTCTTCCTCTTGTGTATTTGATTTTCTTTGAGTGCCCAGGGTATAACTTTTTCCACTTCCTTGGAGGTATTTGGGAGATGTGTGGATGTGGCACTGGGGGATGTGGTTTGGTGCTGGGACTTGGTAGGTCAGGATGATGGTTGGACTTAGTGATCTTGAAGGTCTTTTCCAGCCTAGATGGTTCTATGATTCTGATTCAAAAATTAAACATCAGAGATCTCCATGTGCTCTACCTGGCAGGTCTGAACAAAGTGAACTCTTTCCTTCATCATAAAGGTAAAGCTAATTCTTGAATTATTTTTAGTATTATTTTCATAGAAACAGCAATAAGGGTCAGGGGGAAGAGCAAACTGCATTTCATGTGGAGTCCCCTGCTCACAGGGCTGCAGCATCTCACTTGCACCTTCCCGCAGACCACCACGGAGCTCTCAGCTTTTGTAACCAGGGGAGGTGGTGAGAAGGGGATGGTCAACCACAGCGCTGGCAGGAGAATGCCTCGCCCTTGACATCGACGTGGAGTATCAGATAAGAGCAAGTGTAAAACAGTGAAGTGATCATCCATGCTGGATGTCAAACTGGCCTCACGGCTGAGTCTTGTGGTTGCAAATGGTTTTGGCAGGGTTATTTGGAGACAGCTGGAGGAGCATGACACTGGTCCTGTCACGATTTGCTATGAGACGGTAGAGAAGCACCAGACAACAGGACACGTGACAACGCTATTTTAGTGCGTTACTGATGCAAAACAAACTTAAAATGGATAGTTCTTTCCTTTTTCTAAGATGTCCTTTGTCTAAAGAAAAGCTACGGCAGATTTACTGCAAAGCAAATTGTAGACGTTTGTGGTTAAATAGAAGATGAAGTTGGAGCTCTTGAGGTGCTAGAACGAGGCCGTGTACCAACAACAGCCCTCTTTAACCCGCTGCACCCGCTGAACACGGGGGCTGTGAAGCTGAGGACTACCAGATGCTGAGCAGTGCCGATGGCCTGAGACTCGTCAGAACGAGGACGAAAACCACAACCCTGCCGAGCAGCCGGAGCAGACATCGGGCACCAGGAAACGGGGCAGACATCACTTCCACACGGGGCTGGACCCAGCCAGCTGCGCTGGGGCTGGCACGGGACCCGGCATTGTGCTTACTGTTTGCTTTTGGATCACTGCATCCCTCCAGCGAAGGCAGATGGGCGAGAGATTATTTATAGAAATAATCACAGAAATTCGGTCCGGCATCAGTTGGTTTTTCTTTCCGTTGTCTCTGAGCAGACATGAAACTCCTATGCCAAAACCTCTTCATTCCACCTTCATCCCCACACGAGGAATGTCACTTCGTGTCATTTCCAAATATAGAGAGGACTAAGGGTGCCTATGTGGTAATTACATCTTCAGCAGACTTTTTAGAAGCTGTTCTACTGTATTAAAAGCCCAATTCATCACTAGCAATAAGTAAAGAAGGCTGGGGCAAGTACATCATGCTTTGTCCTCTCACCGCTAACTAAATAGTAGTAATAATAATTTAGCAGAAATCCGAAGACTGCATTTTCCAAGATATGAGCCACCTTACTTTCCGTAACTTTCACCAAAAGCAATAGAACATTTACCCTCCCCAACACAATGTAAATGATCAGATGAACATATATATGAATGCAATTACTAGAGAAAACAACTATATTATCAGAGAAAACAACTATACTATCAGCAAAATTTATACTTCCTTCCTAATTTGATTTAAATAACCCCCATTCTATGGCTCTTCTGTGTGGTTTGCAAACAGACTACGTCCTGAGAAGTCAGATTAATTACTTCTGCACACTGCTGCTGCTGAAGAAAGGCTGTGAACAGGTGACTCACGTCCTTGCTTATGTGTGAATCATCTCAAACATTGCATTTTTTTGCCTCCAGTTCTGCAGATCCTTGTTACTGTCCATCAGGGGCCATAATGCCTGATTAAATGAGCTTTTCGTTTTCTTGCCCTCTCTAGTCTTTTAATACTGATTAGCCTTGCTGATGGTGAGGTCTGTGTATCTGCTTGCCTGACGTTGTTTATCTGAAATCCGATGCTGGTTTCCCCTGAGGTTCATCTGACCCAACCTCCAGGCCTCCCACTGCAATGGGGACATTTGAGTCAGGTGCTCAGGGATTCCTGTTGCGGCAGCCAGAAGGAATAGGTATATTTAAGCTAGGATTAGCCCCCGTCACATAGCAATGTAGAGTGAGGGGACCCTGCGCTGGCCACAGGAAGGAGCCCCACAATCATCCGTGACTCCACCAAACAGCTCCTAAAAGCAGCGGGGACGTTTCCAACGAGTTTTATAGAAGGGATTTTTGTTATAGGCTATGGCAGAAACGTTTGTCAGCATACCCACAGCAAGTGCGGGTACCACTGAGTGAAGATGCTCCAGCAAACGCTGCAGGAAGGACATCCCACTAATACTTCAGCTAAAATAGAAAAGTCACGGAAAGTGCTCATCTTTTCTCTACTGAAGCCTAAGGCTGAGCCTGGCCCCCGTGGCCACAGCGGTGGTGAATGTCCTTAGTGCTGGGTGTTTGTTTTTGAACAGAAACTGAGGATAATATGCAAATGCTGTATTTCCTCTGAAGCCATTTCATCCTCCTGCTTGTTAATGCATTGCTTTATCTCTAATGCTTTTAAACTAGTAAGCTTTAAAGCGGTGAGTATTTAGTAGTAATATAAGTGCACTTCCATTTGGTGAGGGAAATTAAATGTAATGATACGAGCATGTTTATACTAAAATATTTGTGGCTTTTCCTGGTAGGATGCCTCTGTGAAGCAAACAAACAAACAGAAGAGTTCATACCCCTAACGAAAGCAGTTACGATGTTTATATGTGATTACAACACCAAAAGCCAGACTGACATCCCCGAAGTCCTACTGGCAAAGCTCGCTGCCTGCTGCCTTGCTTTCAGGAGTGCACAGCAACCCTCTGGTGAGTGAGCTGAAGCCACATCCAGAGGCAGAAGCGCGGGGTAATTTGGCTACCCCTGCGCACGCCCGTCTGCGGTACCCATGCTGCGATGCTGCTCCTGCATCAGCAATGCTGCAGCAGCTCAGCTCTGCAGCAAGCCCTGCTCTGGCTGTGATTTTGCACGCTGCTCCATAGCTAGAAGTGGAAATATTTATAAAAACTAACTTCATTGGGGCTACAGGGGGAATCGCAGGAGAGACTAAAGTCTGTAAAGGGGCATTCAAGCAACCAGCTCCTCTTCCACCTTAAGATTTCCCATGGGTTTTGGAGAGGCCTCTCTTCCTGCTGGCATTCTCAGTGCACAGATTCATGGCCAGTTAAAGTCTCAGCTAAAAATAAAAAAGGCTTGGGTTAACCTCAGGCTGCTTCCTGGAGAAGGAAATGTCTTGGCTCTGCTCAGCTTGCAAGGGAAGAGGGCACTGGAGGTCCAGATGTGGCACAGCCAGAGGATGGGAATGGCAGTTTGGACAGAAGGGATAATGGGGAAAAAGGGATCTGGCAGTGATGGTGATGGGGGAGAAGGAAAAGCAAGGAAAAGCCCTGCTCCCACCCTCAGGTTTGGTGCTGCAGAGCAAGGCAGGAACAGACAGCCCTGGCATGTTGCAAGGGACGCAGTGAAATCCTCTTCCACCTGCAAAGCACAAGGCTCTCAGCAAAGCAAGGCAGTGTTTCAGTGGGGTTCCCACAACTGCTGTCACATTCCCAGGTAGCAACAGGGGACACATCATGTTTGGCCATGGCAGCAGCTTCACCAGATAGCACCAGCTCAGTCTTTTCTTCAGCTCAACGTACTTGTCCCTTATACACCAGGTGTTCCTCAGGATGGAAGTTCATATGCGTGGAGATCTGCTCTCTGGAAAGATTGGGGGATTTAGTCATTCTGCTCCTCATTCCTGCGAGAGAGAAGCTAAAGCCTGCAAGCTCCTGGGTGTTCAGATGCTGCCTGAGTGAACCAGAAGTATAAATACAGCTCTGCAGCCAGACCTAGAGGAAACATTGGCAGTCTAGTCTTTGCTTAGTATTGAATGAGAAACCCCTGAAATAATTTCTGGGCACAATACTATGGTTTAGAACACAATCAGAAATATATGTTGCTATTTTTGCAGTATTTGCTATCAAATAAGCTATCATTCACCTTGCTTGAATATTAGTCTGGTTTTTAAACCTTGCATAATAACGTGTGATCTCCAAGAGCTGACAGCTATGGAACACTAGCTCTACAGGAACACGGGTGAATACTTAGGATGCACTGATGTGCTCTCGGAGCATCCAACACTTACAATGCCACAGGCATTTTCAAGATCTGGGGAGGGTCACTAGCAGGCCTGATAGTGCTAAACACCGGCACAGGAAGGCCTCCTATGCTAGGTGCCAGCAGGGTGTGGAAGAGGACCTGCAGCTTAGAGATGCTATAGTATCCCAAAACTGCACTGTGAGTGAGGGTTTGCTGAGGAGAGAGAAGAAAAATGCAGAATCCAAGGGTCTTCTGGACTCAGTCAAGATGCATTTACCTAAATCTAGAGACAAAACAACATTAAGGGAAGTCTGGAAAGGGCAGCTTAAAGCAGCCATAGTGAATGACTTTTTTTACAAGTTTTCCTTATGACTCTTGTAAACCCTTTCCTCCTTCCCTTCAAAATAGAGGTTGAAGATGACATGGGCAAAGGAGTTGCCTTCAATTTCAAGATTGTGCACTGGCAGAAAGTATTAAAAGATGTTTCAGCAGAAAGAATGTTCAGAAACTGACATGCATTCCACAGATTTATTATTTTTTTTCAACAGAAATACAAACAAAATGCAAACAAAAATGGGGAGAAAAGGTAATGGAAGTCTAAGTCAAAATAAAGGCATGTCACAACACACTCAGCATCCAAAGTATGGAGAAGGTCCAAAGATGCCTCCAAGCAATTCTGCAGCTGGGTTTTCAGGTTATACGCTTTTGCAGGAAGAATTCTCTATAAATCTATTACAGTGTCAAAACCACATTATTTCAGTTTCTCGACCTGAAACACCACATCTTAAGCAAGTCATTTGGCAGCAGTTGGAAGGGTAGAAATGGCAAGTGCTGGCTCAGGGCACCTGATTTCGAGCTGTTGTCAGCACTGGTTTATCTTGGCCCAGGCTTCTCTTTCGTTCTCTGGCACAACTTCAGCAGTATTAGCAAGCGAGCATGATTTAACATTTGTACATTTCTAGGAAGAGCAGCTTTATTTCTCCTGTCCAGATAAGACATTCTCCACGTGCAGGAAGTGTTGGCGGTCTCCCTGCAGTGCAGGTAACTCCAGCACCCAAAGCGGGACCTGGAAGTGCTGCTGAGCTCCCAGCTCTACACGCACACCCCTGCCCCCTGCCTCCGTGCCACGGGGACAAGACATGGGCACCCACTGGCCCTTGTTGTAATAGCTACATGGATTTACAGAGAAAAAGTGGAAGGCAGCCCTATTTTGAACCAAAAATATCTGGTTTAGCAGTGACTTGGACTGGCCTCCTTTTGATGATTCCTCCTCAAAGAAAACCTGATCCTGACAATTGGGGAGAAGAACAAAAGAAAGGAGATGCTCTGGTCATGTGTGAGGTACACGTCTGACCACATGAAGGCAGACAGAGGCACACGGACACCAAGCACGGTGGGTCCCAGACCGTGCTGTCCTGCTGGACTGCACGTGGGGCAGAGGAACAGACATGCTGGGCTAAATTTTTGAGAAAACAGCCTTGGTCCTGAAAAGGAGAGATCACCCATGGGACTTTTACCTTCCATATGCGAGACTTGTCAAAAGTGCTCAGTGCGGTATGGATAACCTCTGCTCTCAGAGCTTCTGGCACCAGCGAGCAGTCCCACGGCTCCCCAGTATGACAAAGGGGCTGCTGTGGCTGCTTCAGCCCTGATCTGTCCCTCGCACAGCCTCCATCTCGCCTGTTCCTTTTCAAGGTTTTTAATTGTTTTGTCCTACTCTGTTTCCTATTATGGCACAATAAAGCTGCGTGCTGTGGAGAGCACACTTTATTTAATTTGTTATGCAGTACAGAGAAGTAAAAGAAACTCTTAGATGACAGATCCTCAGCAGATCCCGAAAACCCTGTATAAACTCATGATACAGCCAGGCACTATTTATTCACAAAGTAACACAAAGCAGGACCCTGTCTGCCTACGGCACATTGTCAAAATATGCTCTTCACGCTTTCCTCAGCTGAGAAAAGCCTTGATGGGCTCGGTAATTGCTCTTGTGTCTGTCAGGCAACTTTAAATCAGCTTTCCTCCTCCTCTTTGCTCCTTCTGGCTCACAAACCAAACCAAATCAACCAAACAAAAACCAAAGGAAATACAAACATTACAATACAAACAGAAATGTTTGGGTGCATTTGGTTATCTGGAGGTCAGCGGTCACCATTCAACGGCTCCCCTAAGTAAAAATCCCCCTCCTCAAAGCCTTAGACTTTGACTCCAGGGCAGGTCCCTGGGACATGCCTGCAGATGTGACTGGAGCTCGACAGCTGTAGCATTGCTGCCTGCTTGTGATAACAGGGTTAACTTATGATTTTATATTACCTAGGAGCACTTCCGGGAAAGCATACAATAAAGCGATCAACAGCTCGCATGCCCACTGTTTCCCAGATACTACCAAGCCTGAAGAGAAGTCCTTTCACGCCTGGAGCAGAGCAGGGCATGAGCTAATACGCACTCTCCGCCTCTACAGCATCTTCAGATCTTCTACCCGTACATCCGCCTGACCTCCGGTTTGTGCCTGGCAGCAGCTTAGCCTTACTTGTAATTCCCCATCCTGCTGCTCACACTAGGTGTGTTTTTTTAACCGCAGCTCTCTGGCTTGTCTTGAATAGAGCCAGGGTACCAGGAAGGTGCTCTTGGAAGCTGCAGGGAGCGAGGGGCAGGACGTTTCTTTCAGTCATGGCCTCACAAGCCTCTTCCTTTTTACTGTTTTTTTTTTTTCCCCCCTTTTTTTACTCACTGCATATCTAGTGTACTTCAAGCAAAGCTGCTGTGAAGACTACAGCGGTGGTTTTCTCCGCAGCGTGGTGCTTTGTCATCAGTTCACAGCAGGGTGAATCAGTGAAGACATTAGTGCTGCTTTGCTATGTTGACATCCAAAATTGGCTGTATTTTGTGTGCCCAAGCATGTGCATGAATGAAAATAGGCTTGCCATGAGTTATCTGTAAAATGCTAATGTACCTCGTCTAAACAAATGCACCGTGTAACTTACCCAGCAACGGATGAAGGTCAAGTTGGGGATTGGTTGAGAGAACTTGACCCGTACAAGTCCATGGGACCTGACAGGCTGCATCCACAGCGAGAAGTGGCTGATCACATCAGAGAAGTGGCTGATGTCCTTGCAAGGCCACTCTCTGTTATCTTCAAAAGGTCATGGAGATTGGTGGAAGAGCCTGGCAACTGGAAAAAGGCAAATGCCAAACCTGTCTTCAAAAAAGACTAAAAATCAACCTGCGAAAAATAAATGGGTCAGTTTCACTTCAGACCCTGGGAAAATCATGGAGCATGTCCTCCTGGAGCATGTTTCTGGACACCTGAAGGAGAAGGTGACTGGCAAAAGGTCTGGATTTACCAAGAGTAAATCATGCCTGATCAACCTGATTCCCTTCTATAATGAAATGACTGGATTTGTGGATGAGGGGAGAGCAGCAGATCCTATTTCCTTCGACTTCAGCTTGCTTTCAACACCATCTCTAACAATATTCTTGTATCCAAGTTAGGATGTTATGGTTTGGATGGGTGGGCAACGAGACGGGTAAAAACTTGGTTGGATGATCAGGCTCAGAGGGTGGCTAATGGGGTGTACTCCTCCCGGAGGCTGCTAACAAGCGGGGTACTGGCAGGGGTCTATCCTGGGACCTGTCCTGTTTAACATTATCCACGTCATCCATGTTATCCATGACCTGGAGGAGGTGACAGACTGCACTCTCATCAAGCCTGCAGGAGACACCAGGCTGGGAGGACCAGCCCATATGCTCGAGGGCAGGGCTGCCACTCAGAAAGACAACAGAAAATTTATGAAATTCCACGAGAACACGTGCGTAGTCCGGTACGGGGGAAGGAAGCACCCTTGGCAATGATACAGGTTGGGGAATGACAGGGTGGGGAGCAGCTGCCCTGAGGAGAACTTGGGCTCTTGGTAGACAGCAAGCTGCACATGAGCCAGCCGTGTGCTCTTGAAGCAAAGCAGGCCAAAAAGCATCCTGGGCTGTATTAACAGATCATAGCCAGTAGGTCGATTGAAGCCCTCTACTCAGCACTTACTAGACCTCTGGAGGGGGGCACCAAGAAGGCTAGGGGCGAGGGCATATTCTCCATGAGGAGGGACTGAGGAAACTGGGCTTGTCCAGCCTGGAGAAGAGACTGATGGGAGATCTGATAGCAGCCCACCAGTACCTGTGAGGAGGTCATTGAGAAGATGGAGCCAAGCTCTTCTCTGGGGTGCGTGGTGGGGGGATGAAGAGACAACAGTTGAAACATGAAAGGTTCTGACTAGATATAAGGAAACACTTTTTCACCGCGATGAGCCAAACAGTGGAGCAGGTTGCCCAGGGATGTTGTGAAAACTCCATTCTTCGACATTTTCAAGCCCTGACTGGGTAACATCTTGAGCAACCTGGTCTGACCTCAGAGCTGACCCTGCTTTGAGCAGAAGATTGGAGAAGAGATCTCCTGAGGTCCCTTCTAACTTGAATTGCCCTATGTTCCTAACGTATGTCATTTAAGTATATCTGCAGAGTAGTTTGTCTACAGAAGGGAATGTTTGCTTAACTGATAAAGAATGGCACGAAAGTAGTGTGGTCTGTGGCATGTATGTACTTCCAGAGAAACAACGTTTTATTAGGTTCCCTCCTCAGAGAGATGCCAAAGGTTACAGCAGATAAGCTAAGTAAATAGGCTAATCAAAACCACAATGTTGGAATTTAAACCAGCAAGTGATAAGTGCTTATACTTAACTCTGAAGAAAACTACTAACTTGCCTGAACAAAATTCAAGAAAAAAATGAGAAACTGTATCAGTGATTCTTATTGGGTTTTAAAGATAATTGCTACAGGAGTTGCATAGGAATTAGTAATGTTTTAGAATAAAAAGGTAAAATTTATATGAATTTAAAGGAAAGTTTGCTAAACGAATCTACAGACTTGCTCCTTTCGCTTGGTGTTTTAGATTACATTTCCATTTTAATGTGCCATCCTGATGGAAGTTTCCATGAAGGTCTGGGGCAGGGGAGAAAGAAGGGGAAGAAAGAAGCCAGAAAAGTCTTCCTCCTGGCTCAGCCTGGTGTGATAGTATTTAATATTCTCTGGAGTGGCAGTCTGCAGACAGTCTTGCGGCCAAGATACGCCTCCTGGCTAGCTGAGCCATGGAGCTCAGCTTGTTACAGCCTCCCAAGGCTGTTTGTCACAGCAGGCTGGGTGCTCTTCTCCTCTCAGACTACTTTCCTCCACATGCTCTTCAAAAATTCTCTTAGACATCTACAGTCTCACAAAATGATTTAAGGTTATACTTGCTCTCTATTACTAATGTTTTGTGGCATTAGGTAATTGCTTAATTGAGCATTTAGGAAAGCATTAATATATTTTTCTCTGCAAATGCATTATTAATATATACATTACAATCTGCTGTTAAGGCTTTGTACAATTATTAATAGACTTACAATGATATGAACTGGATGAAAATATTGTCTTCTAGGAAAAAGAAATGCAAAAGCATACAGACTGTATCTGGTCTACCATCATTATAAGTTACATATTTGTATTAAAACTTATTTACTCCAATAGTCCTAAGCATGTCTGCACCAGTCAAAATGAGAAGCGTGAGTATTTGTCCTGTTTCCCCTCAATTTGCAATGCCAATTTAGGTGTTTGAGGAATAACAAACTGCTTTGTATCCAGCCATTTTGACAACTGACTTGTCCACAATACAACGTTGTCTCTTTTCCCTAGAAGAGCCCACCACATAAAATGCTGCCCCTTCTGTCTAGGCTCTATGTAGGATTGCACTGACAACCCGCCTTCCCCTGAAAGTGGGAAAGGCAGTACATGCACACGCATTAATTTGTTTTTAATGCTTCTGGGAAGAACACATTAAAGACTTTTAATGAGGTGTTTTTCAAAATAGCGGGTAGTGCTGAAAATGCATGCACGCTTAAACATAATACCGAGGTACAGGAAATGGTGAAGGAATCAAGGCGAAGACAAAAAGGAGGTGCAGAAACCCTATACAATTATTTAATGAGCTGAAATGGTTTGGGGAGATTATAACAGCTGGGTGTCCTAGGGTTGGGAAGTAATATTGTCAGGCTATGTTAAAATAATCATTAAAACATAAAACCCAATACCGAGTCAGATCAAAGCTCCATGTAGCCCAGCAGCTTCTGACAGTGGCTGATAGTACGGGAATAAGAAAAGTGTAAGAATGGGGCAAACATGTTCTGTATTTCCCCCAAATGCTTTCCTAACTCCAGCAACTTGCCAGTCAGGGACTTGCTGAGCTAGAAAAAGAGTCCTTGATGATTTTTCAGTTGCTTTTTAAGCCCATGTAAAGTTTTGGTACACACAATATCCTGACTACTTATAGCTTAACTACAGGCTGTGCAGAGAATTATCTCCTGTTGTTTGCTTTGAGTGTTCCAAGTTCTGCTTTAATTTGATGTACCTCAGTTCTCGTACCTGATAAACTAGTGAACAATCTTGATTCCTCCTCATTTGGACCACTGAAGATTTTATAGGTTGTGACACTAACCCCCCTCAACTGCAGACTGAAGAGACCCAATCGAGCTAGCCATGCCCCACCTGGAACCCCTCCTATTGTTTCTGATCATTCTATTAAAAGTTTTGAGCCCTTTCCAGTTCTACCATATTATTTCTGAGATGGGTTACTACAACTGCACTGGGACTTCAAGATGCAGGTGCATCAGGGATTTATACAATGACATTGTATAAAATTATTCTTTCTGTTTTGATCTCTCTTTCTCTCCTAACAATTTTTAACAACAATTGTAACTATTCTTAATTTACATTTTGATCACTGCTGAGCCCCAAGCTGATGTTTTCACAGCACCACCTCTTGTTACCCCAAGACTTTTCCTCAGTGGTAAAAGTCAACTCAAAGCTCCTCAGTACATATATAAAGCCAGGATTATTTTTTTTTTCTCATGTTATCCTTTGACATTTATCTGATTTGAATTTCACCTGCCATTTTGTCACTGAATCAATTAGTAACATAGAGTTATTCACAGCTCTTCATAGTCAGCCCTACCCCGATAGCTTAGTATCATCAGCATGTTTTGTAAGTCACTATTCACCTCCATTTCCATCAGTTATTTGTCCACGTTTCGTATCCCATAGCAGCCTATTTTTTTAGTTCCTTTGGGGAGGAATCTTACTGAGTGCTCTTCATCAGAGACGGTTCATTGAATCTCCCCTGGTGCAGGAGCTTGTTGACTTCTTCAAAGACGGCTGATAGATCTGTGAGGTGCTCTTGACCAAGGATATACTGACTTCCTCTAATATGTCTTCTCCATGTGCCTGCTAAGTCTTTTCTGTTCTTCAGCACCATTTCTACTTATTTGTCTAGTAAGGACGTCAGGCTTCTGGTTCTACAGGTTCCAAAATCGTCTCTGAAATCCTTTCAAAACACTGGTGTCCCATGAGCAACCTTCCACTGCCCTCTGATGTCAAGGTAGTTTTAAGTGAGAAGTTAGAGCCAGCAGTTAGTACCTGAGCTTCTTCATCTCTGAGCTGCTTGAAAACTCCTGGCTGAACACCACCTGCTCTCACCAGTTTGCTACTGTTCATTTTTCAAATGTTCCATGCTCTTTACTACTTAAGCTTCACCTTGAGACATGTCTTCCCAATCCCACCCCTTAAAGAAGATTCCCAGGATTGGAATTTGCCCAAGCTCATCCACGCCGTTCACAAATGTGAAAATCCATTTAGTATTTATTCTGTGGCTGTGCCTTCTCCAGATGATCCTTCTGCATCTTAACCATCTATTGGCCTTACAGACCAGTCAAACTCTCTGGCAGGCTTCCTGACTCTTGATTTGTTGAGAGAGAGATTTGTTATTATTCTTTTTCTATCTTTTGTGAGTTGCTCCTGAACTGCCTTTTCTGACTTGTTTATCACACTTTTGGATTTAGCCCATCAGAGTTTATTGTCCTTTCTTTTCCTACCTTGGATACAACTTCTACTTGTTGAAGGCAGCCTTCTTCATCTTGTAATGTTCCTTACCATGCTTTTAATCATACAGTCTTCCTTTCAGAAATTCTCTGTTCTGGTGCATTTCTTCTTCCTCCAGAACAGCAGCTTTAAACAGTCTCCACGCTACCCTTGAAGATTTAAATTTTTTAGATGTTCCTTTCAGTCCCCTTTTCTTAAAAGTTTTTTTTTTTTTTTTTTATTACTCCTCTGTTCCGAGAAGAGAGCAGCATAGTACGGCTTTTCTTTTTCCTGGTGCTACGCGGGTTTTGAATCTAAGGACATTGTGGTTACTGCTACAGTGTGGTTCTTGTCAATAATATTATTATGGTAATAATATTACGGTATCTTCCCACTGAGATTAATAATGTCTTGGCTCCGGCCTCTGTTTGGAAGAAGACTGACAGCTTTACATGCTGTCCACGGGGTGTAGGCACACTGCATAATTATTCTGGTAATTTGTCCTCTATTAGCATAGCTGAGGTGTGTGGGTTTCTATGGTGGATTCCTCTCTCCATGACTCTGTCTTTAACCATTTCTGGAATATATTTCAACTTCTTCGTGCTGTTACTAAGTATCTTCCATCACCAGTAACAGAAAAATTCATCTTCCAAATAGGAGAATCGGACAGGACATGAGGATAATAAATATCTATGTGGTTTTCCCTTTGTCTTCCACATAAATTGGGCAGGTTCCAGCTATACAGATGACTGATGTTATTATATGCACTGTTCTAGCTATACAATTTATGTCTAACCACAGGAGAAACGACACTTTTTTAAATTACCGTGGAAAACACAGCCTGCTTTTATAGCAACAGACACCTAGTTACAGAAGCCCTCTGTCGAGAAAATGTTTTTCCTATGAACTACAGCACGCCTGTCTAAGCATTTCTTCTCTAGTACAACAGCACTGCCACTATTCTGTAACTCAATCATCAATCAGAATAAACATTAAAGCATAACACAGCTTAATAAAACCATTAGAGCTGTGCCACAGAAATAATTACAAAGGCTGGTAATAAGAGAGAGCCATTTACTTAAATGGAGCATCATTTACCTTACCCCACCCATCCCAATAAGACAGCTAGGACACGGGATACAGCAGAGTCCATGACTGAGATTCTTTCCTAGAAGGCAAAATTGACCATTAAACCTGAAAACTGTTTTTGGTGTGGATCTAATTATGCCCAGAGCTGAGACCTCTGAGATCTCTGATTCACTGATAAAAACTGAACAGTTTCCAGGGTCCCAGTTATTCTACAGACAATTTTATGGAAACTGTTAGACACAAACTCACCCAGGAGGCAGTTAAAATAATAATCCAGGTGGGGTAAGAAGGCAATTTTTAAAAAACAAAACAAAACAAAACTTGGAAAATAACACGAGCACACAAACCTAACACCAGACCCAAATAAATACTTTTCCTTGAGCGGCTGGTGCATATGTCAAAGGGATGGTGCTCTCAGGGTTGTTTAAATAAAGATATTGAGGATAAACGTATCGTGAAGCTTTCAGAAGCTCTCTGGTGCCTAACTCCCACTGATTCAGCAAAGAATGGACCAGATGCACTTAAAAACCCCTTTCCATGCCTAACTATATGTTTAAGCATCTAAAGGTCTCTGAGCATCGCTACGTCTATAACCACAAATCTCAGAGATCATAGGAATGATCCTATTACAACGTCTGATGAGATTCTGCCTGTCTCTCCCCCCATCTATTCTTCCAGCGTCGCCTAGCAGTTTGAGCTATGTGCGCACCGCTGACCCACTGAGATCATTCCTGCAGTTTTTTGAGAAAGGAAGAATATAATGCATCCTTGTTACAGCTGCTCTTCTTCAGTGCTGCTTGCAAAGCCTGGTTGTTTCTCAGCTGAAGCCTGATGTGACAGGCCCTGTGACACCCTGGGGCACGCCTGGCTGCACAGCTGGGGTCTTTATTTGCATCTTCTGGCTTCATCTGTAAATCCGAAGCAATGAATGGTTGCTTGCAATCATGGAGGATGAGAGATAAGAGCTAATCCCAATGAATCTTCTGTGCTTGGTTATGTCAACAGTTGAAAAATGTAGATTTTTTTTTTCCTGAAATTTACATATTTTCCCCAGAATTGTGCAAACAGCGATCAAGGATCTGCCCTGACTACAAATCAAACACCAAAGAGCCAACAGAACACAAAAGCAATATATCATCCATTGTAGAGATTGAGGGACGCAGTTTAGCAAGAACTGTAAAGAACAGACCAACATATGGTGAAAAAGTACATCTGCATTTACATTAAGTTTAAAATGTGGAAGAATTTTAATCTTACTGCTTTGGGACATGAAGTCATCCATACTTTGCAGAAAGGGAACATATGTACGTATTGGAAAATTGTGGACATTTTCATACTTTAGCAGTTATTCTTATAGGAAAGCTACGCGGACTTCTACCACATCACACCTTCTGAATTGTGAATGACATCATGCCACCAGTTTTTAAGCCTTAAGCTTCAAGGGAAAGCTACCGCGTGGGAGGGCAGGCTGCAGTTATTGCTTCCAGGGGAACTTCTGAATTACCAGTCTGGCAGTACCTGCCCATGAAGCTTCAGGCATCGAGTAAATCCCATACACCTCAGGAAATATCACATGCGTACAATCTCCCCCCTCCCATCGCCTGCCACTGATCTCCACCCACCCGATACTCCCGTCTCTCCTTTGGTCCTTTCCAACAACCCGCGGCCGATGCAGGATGCCACCCTACGTTCCTGACATCACCTGCGTGGCTCCATTTTGGGTGCAAGGGTGTTCCAGGGGCCTTTCAAAGAACATGCTGGAAGGGGGAGGTCTGCCCCATGGACAAACATTCCCCCCTTGCCTACGAGCAAGCACACCAGCCCTGCTCTCCCTGTAGTGCGTCCTGCGCTGCAGTAGTGCTGCTCGTAGATCAGTGGCTGCCCGTGGCTGCAACTGTTGTTCCTGGTTTGCTGTAATCTTCGAGATTTGGGGATAATTTTTAGACACTGCAACGAAAAGCGCGACATCAACAGGCTTAACCTGTTTTCCTGCTTAATCAGCTCTCACCCGCAGCTGGTGCACAGGCTATTTAGCTTTGCTCCAGCGGTTTTTTTTTATTTTTTTTCCTTGTGGTTCACGTTGTTACTTACAGTGCTATGGTAACGTCAGATGGGGCTGCAAAGTCGCTTCTCCTCTCCTGCAGGTTAAGCGCTCGTTTGCATGCCTGCAACGTACCACTGAATCGGGTGTATTTTCACGCTGCTCGGGGTAGCGTCGTGTGAGCCTCGTCGAAAATAAAAGGTCCCCAGCAGCTGCAGGGAGGTCTGAGAATCTTCACGCACCCAAGGCATCGGGATTATGGAGCAAAACAAACGCAATTAAAATTTCATGATTTTTTTTTTTTTTTTTTGTGGCAGATCTCTCAATTCCCCTTGGTTCTCAATCGCCGCTTCCCAACAGAAGAGGCTGAAAACATTGCGTAGAAAGCGAGAAACAAAGGGGNAAAAAACACTATTAAAATTTCTTGATTTTTTTTTTTTTTTTGTGGCAGATCTCTCAATTCCCCTTGGTTCTCAATCGCCGCTTCCCAACAGAAGAGGCTGAAAACATTGCGTAGAAAGCGAGAAACAAAGGGGAAGAATGGGGAGCCGGCCCCGGGCGCTGCTGTCCTCTGCCGGCAGCCGGGCTGCGGCCACCCCCGCACGACCAAACCCCGCGTTTCACTGTGAGGGGAAAGAAAAAAACAACAACAACAACAACCACACACACCA
>VXAL01004934.1:39818-147963 GCA_013399475.1 Chauna torquata
ATTTAAGCACGGCCAGGAAATTGCTGGCTCTTCAGATCTGTCCCCGGGGACGGCGCGGAGATGCAGGTACTCCTCGGCACGGGACGGCGAGTGCGAGCGCTCAGGTGGCTTTATGCTGGCAGCCAGGGCTGTCTTGGGCCTCGTCTGAGGGAGGGAAATGTAGCTGGGGCTGTTTGGAGTCATTTTTCTGGAATAAAATGTATGGGCTTCTGCTCGTCTGTGGTTTGCGATGGTCTTTTGGTGGGTGATTTTCATTTTTTCTGCACTGGAGCAATAGGAAGGCAAACACGAAATGAGTTTTGCTGTTGCTGTCAAAATCTTCGTATCTTCTTCAGCGCTACTCAGGAAAAAGAGTTTTTGTGCTGGGTTGGTCTATTCCTTTCTGTTTTGGTTGAAAAGATCAAAATATAAGGGTGATGGAGATGTTTATTTTATAGCTCTCTTTAGTTATGCAAATGAATGGGAAATATGTATAAAGTGTGCAGTGGGGGTAAATAGCTTTCCCAGGGCTGCTTTTGCCTTAACTCTGAGATTAAGGGTAAATACAGATGCGTATTTCTTTTTGTTCTGAAGACAGCTTGCTGAGGTAAATGCTGTTATGTGGATATGTGTTTATGTGTCTAAAGTAGATGTGGATTTTTAAACCCAGCTTACGATGGGGCTGTTCAGATGCAGTGCCTGGTTTAGACGTGGTGCGCCGGTTCCCTGCAGACTGTGTGTTACTCCATCTGTTTTGCTGCAGCAAGGTTGCTATCTCCCTTCCAGCTCAAGCACCAGGAAGCCTTGAGCTGTCTCCTGAACCCTCTGCTGAGGCAGCAAACACAGGGAATTTCAGTGAAAGGTCAAAATGCAGCCGAGGAGTTAGTGCGTGCAAGCGGTTCAATGAGTTCGCCATTTCCTTTGGGCTGGTGAGGAATGGGCTCTCCTGGGCTGTGGTTTCGTGGAGCTTCTGGGGATGTAACATCCTTCCTTCTGTGGAGTGTGATTAAATCAGCCAAATGGTTGACAGGCAGTTAGGGACAAGATGTAGGAAAACAAAGTGTGAAAGTGTGATAGCAGGAACTTCCTTTCAGTGAGGAAAAGCCAAAAAAAAAAAAAAAAANATGAGGAGCGGCTGAGGGAGCTGGGGTTGTTTAGCCTGGAGAAACAGTTGTACCTATAGAGCCTTATCACTCTATACAACTAACTTAAAGGAGGCTGTAGTGAGGTGGAGGTCGGTCTCTTCTCCCAAGCGCCAGCTGAGAAGACAAGAGGAAATGGCCTCAAGTTACGCCAGGGCATGTTTAGGTTGGATATTAGGAAAAAAATTCTTCACTGAAAGGGTTGTGAAGCATTGGAACAGGCTGCCCAGGGAAGTAGTAGAGTCACCATCCCTGGAGGTATTCAGAAGAAATGTTGATGTGGTGCTTAGGGACATGGTTTAGTGGTAGACTTGGCAGTGCTAGGTTAACGGTTGGACTAAGATCATCTGATCTTAGAGGTCTTTTCCAACCTAAATGATTCAATGATTCTATTCTATGAAAACAGGCTAAAAATGTTTAATTTAGTTTGCTTTAAATGTATCTGTAGATGACAGATGTGGAAAGGGCTGTTAGGTGCTAAGCTTGCTGAAGAGTTGGGGTATTTGGAGAGAGCGTTATTTTTGCTTAAGAAAGAGATCCTGGAAAGCTTAAGAAGGTCTTGAGCTTTGATAAAGGCTAAGTTACTGAACAAGACTCAACCAATACTTCAAATTTGTCGTGGAGTAATTTCCACATTACAAGCGAGTCTGGACAAAACTTAAACGCAACAGATGAAGGCATCTGCAGCGGGTGCATCCGATGCTTTGAAACCACACAACAGCAATTCTGACGAAGGAGTTCTTGATGACAGAGAAGTCTCCCCTGTTGCAGGCAACTCTCTCATAAGATCATTCATAAATTAATAAGGACTTTCTTAAAACTTGTGTAGGCTGTTATTTTCCATTACTCCTATGGGAAAGCTATTCCTTTGCTCAGGAATCTTTTGCCCCTAGTCCATGTTTATTTATGAGCACTTTTTCCTGTGTGCTAACATTCTCCTTTTGTTTGAATTGTTTGCTTTCGTCTTTGGTGTTTACGTGTTTGGTGTGTCTAAGGACAAACTCACAACCTGTCTGAGAAAGTAAACAAGTCGAGCTCTCTGTTCTTCTTGGGAGCAGCTCTTCATTCACCACTCACTGTGCAACCTGCTAAGTCCTGAAGTCTTGACTTCAGAAGTTAACCACTAAAATTGATTCTAGCAACGTTCTTTTCTATGTTGCAATGAATTTTAAGCCTTTTCTTCATGGGACGCTTCTGGCATTGACTCTTCTGCTTGTACAGGCTCAAGTGTGACTTTTGCCATGATCTCTTGGAGTGTTAGATGATACTGTGGTAAAAATGCTGCTGTACCATTAACATTGTTCCATAATTACTAGTTGTTCGGTGCTATTCTGCTGCACAATTCAGATGTAATATGAAACATCTTGGCTGTGTAAGTCTGCTGGCATGTTTCCTTAGCCCAGTAAAGATTAATGCCATGCCCTGTCTTTTCTGACCATTTCTTCTAGGGATGATTTATCCTTCAAACTTCCCATGTAAGGGGAAAGATCTCGTTTGTTTTGGCTTCTTTGCAGGGTCTCGGAAATACCTTCCGCTGTGCTAGATGAACTTGCCTGGCTAGCGGTGGGTGAAGTACTGATACACTGTGCTCTCTTCCTCCTCTCCTGGCTGCTGTAGCTTGTCCACAAAGCACTGGAGCAGAGCAGTGCTTACACAAATGCAGGGTTTGTGGTCCAGAGAGGAGAACGTGCCGCAGAAGGGAGCGTGTGGGATGTGCATAGGAAGAGTTTCTGAGTGCTGCCTGGTGAAACGTGACACGCTCCTGTTTGTTCTTTGTGCACGTTTGCCTGCTTCAGTGATATTCAGAGGAGTGACTGACGTCGGGTTCTGAACATCCTGAGCAGGCAGGCCACTGTTTCTTACACAAGTAACCTGTACAAGGGAAAAACTGGGATTTGCTGTGTGTGATTTTTTTTTTTTAAAGCAGGGGGGTGGGGGTCTTGGCTCAAAAGTTTCCTTTGCAAGAAAGAGGTCTATCTTTTTAATACCATGCTGTTCACAACAGCAGTGCTGTGACTTGCCTTTTGGTTCCTGCTTGGCTGGAATGCTGACCTTTTGTGGCTTGTTTGGGAGTCAGAAAAATTCCAAATACAGATAGCTTTCTTCTATCACAAAGCATCAGTTGCCTTCCTAGGTGTTGGAAGGACATCTTGTTGGTAATTCTTGTGTTTGTGTTAATTGTTCCTCGCTTTGGAGTACCTGAGAGAGGTTTCACAGCAAAGCTTTAGGAAAGTTTGGAAAGCTCAGCTAGAGAAGAGGGTGCCAAGGCAGGAGTGAAACTGGGGGAGGGGGGTGAGCCCCATTTTTAACATTGAACCATCATTCAGAACCACACTAAGAGTTCTTTGCCTGTAACATTATTTTAGTGGGAGCTGTTAATATTCAGAAAGCTTCCTGGGAATGCTGCTGGAAAGAAGCATTCCTTCCGAAGGTGTTAGACTCTGAATATCTCTAATTATGTCGCTAATTGAACTGGATTTGAGCTGGAACAAATTTTTGTGTGTTGGATCTGGATGACCTAAAGTTAAGAGCAAATTGTAGCCTAGCTATATATATCCTTCCTAGAGGAAAAGACAGGGAAAATAGACACAATAATTTAAGATTATTGATGATTTCATGACTTAGTTGGTGGTTGATGTTGCAAAGAGGATGTAGCAATCTGCCATTAAACAATTAGAAGAAAATGCAAGTAGGGTACCATATGGCAAGGAGAGAAAAATGATGATGCCTCTAAGTTGCTATTGCTTCTTGCTGGTTTTCATGGCTTCAGGCAAAACAACTTTTGCCTTTGAGAATGTCTGCTAACTGCTCTGAAGTTTTCGTTGACTCCTTTTGCTTTTTACCGATTCTGTCTACATGTGTAGGATGCAGTATTACATTCTCACTTTCTGAGAAGATGGATCTTGACCAAATGAATTGCAGATTGTACAGAGTACATTGGTTTTTACTTTTTACTATCTGATTAAAAAGCCTTGCCAGTCAAAGTTCATTTTGTAAGACATGTTATACAGTAATGTAATCAATGTCCTGTTGTAGGTGCTTATAACCGTATTATAGGCTATACTTCTTTTTGCCATCGAGGAAGTATTGTTTCTATTGACTTTATTAAATTAGCTGAACCAATGGACTCTACTGCTTGTCAGAAAAGGCATGTCTGTCAATGCTCATACTTCCTTTTTTTGTTCGATCGTGATAGGTACTAAGCTGGTAATATTCAAAGAAGGCTTATCAAATGTCTAAATATGTTAAGGTACCAACTTTACTGTGGGGTTTATATAGTGGCAACAGAAGAAATAATTGACAAAAGTCTCTAATTTCTAACTTTAGTTCCAGTTTGCCCCCCCCCACCTCTGGTGAGAAGCTGCAACAGCTCCTAGACTACTATCTTCTCATTTATGACCATTTCTGCTAAGCAGTGGTAAGGTGATGATCAAAGGATTGTTTGAAGGTAAAAATCTGGTAGGTAGTACATTGCTACAGATTGTAACCCAGCAGTCTTTCCTGCCTCTGCATGTCCCTGATAAGTTTGCCTAAAATCTTCAGTATCTCAGGAATTTTTCCTCATGGTTCTAGTTTTAAGGGATTATTGTCATCTGCCATTGGAAAAAAAAGTCTTAAAGTTTAAGTTATTTCAAAGTTTATTGTGTTACAGAAAGAGATTTCCCGGTCAGAAACAGTTCCTTTAGAATAAATTGTCTGTTTCTTTTAGTTTCCCACTGTTTCCTGTGTATTTTGTTACTCTGGGCAAGTGGGCCCATTCAGATAAAAGGATTTTTACTTTCATTGTGTAGGTTTGAGATCCAGTTTCAACCTCTGGGCGACTTTTCAATTGGCCTTTAAAACCCAAGTGTTTGAAATTTGGCTTAAAAACCTGGATTCATTTCTGCAGATGCCATTGGAAAGGAAGGCAGTCCTTTGCTGCAGTGCAGTTTCTTGAGTGCCTCTTGCTGCAGAATGCTCATATGTTGTTCCAACTGGTTGGTTGTTTACTAACAAATTCTTCTAAGTCACAGGAGAGTATATTTCCAAACTGGTTTTGTATTTAAGAAAGACTCAGCTTTTTGGGTGGATAAAAATAGTTCTACTTTACTGCAGTTGTAAGGTAGGAGTTTGACTTAGCTTCAACTTTTTTATTCTTTGTATTATCTTCTTTGTCCCTGAGTATTGTTTGGAGGAGGCTTCATCCACTGTTGATTAAAAGAGAGGCTTATTACGATTTCTTTTAAGCAAGACGGAGATTATTTGCAAAGATTTCTTTCATTATGGCTTATTCTTTCCAATCAAGAGATGATGAAGTTCGAAAGCGTAGGAAGGATCTCAAGGTGTCATGGATTGGTTTAGAAGACTTGGGGGAGAGAGTGTATTGAGCATAAATGGCAGGGTTTCGTAGCAGGGAGCAGCAGGGCTAGCCTGTGTAGGCCACGACATTCCCTAGCTAGTTCCAGCCAGCTCGGAAACCCATGTAAATAACCCATTTGTGTCAAAACTTCAGCTGGTTAGAAGAGCTGATGGTGACCCTGCTCAGACATTTTCAAGAGCAAGCAGAAGCCACGAGGGGCAGGAGATGCTGTGGGGGACACTCTCAGGGACACGACCCCACGCGCCTGCACTGCCTGTCGTCTCCCCTGGGGAGTTGGGATGGTCCTGTGTAACCTGTGGCAAAAAGAAGGGAAATAGAGGCAAGGAAGGGATGAGGATCAGAAAAGGGGAAAAGAAACGTGTTTACTCGTGGGTTATTTTTTTTTTTTTCTTCTCAGTGTTTGAATTGGTGGTTAGAAGTTGCATTAATCGGAAATAAGTTCAGTTAAGTAAAAACTTCTCAAGTCAAGGCTATTTCACCCGCTACAGAGAGCTCGGCAGGTGTTGAGGATGTGGGATGGAACTGTGAGAGCTTTATACAGAGTTCTGAATCAATTTTTTAAATGTATCTGTTAACTTTCTTTTCTTTTTTGAAATTGTGTTTTCTAAGATGTTGTTTTCAGCTAAGGGGCTCTGTTTAACAGATGGCTCTTAAACATTTTTTACATCTCAAAAAAAAAAAAATGGGGGGCAAACCACAAGAACTTGTTAACTGGGTAACCAGTTAAGTTTTCTCTTGTGTTTTTTTTTTTTTTTAAATCTTAGCTCTTATCTTCTTTGATCTCTGTGGGATCAGTACTGCAGAAGCAAACAAAATTCACTCTAACTATAAATTTTACCAAACTGATTTTCCTTTTGTTACATAACTTAATAACATTCTATTCAAATACTGTTCTTCATTATGGCTTTTGAGATGGATATAGTGTCTCAGCTATTTGGTCAACAATGAAGGCAGACAAAATGTGTAACCTTTTTCATGGGCACAACTGGGGCAAGTGGTTGCAGAGCTTAGCGTTGTAGTTGTCACTTAATTTTTGTTGTCTGTTTTCCTCAAATGTGTCCCAGGAAACAATCTGTAATCAATTAAAGTTTCCTTAAAGGTGCTCTTCTAATTCTTTGCATGAATTTTTGGAGTATGTCTGTGCTTCTTTTAAAAAAAAAAAGTCTTGAACAGAGAGTTCATACAGAACTCATCACTGATAATGTGCACAGCATCACGAGGCACAACATCTTGCTAGAGTTTCTTCCATGACAAAACACCTCTTCCTTTTACATTTCACCTTTGTTTTCTGAAACATAAATTTTGCTTAAAAGCAAATAGCTTTCATTTTATCATTTACTGTTTTTGAAAGTATGTTTCTAAAGTAATTTGTGTGTATCTGATTCAGAGGAGGGGGCATGAAATGAGCGGGTGTTTCTGGGGTGTTTTGTGTTAGTTTTATGACACCTGTTTTACTGCCTGGTCAAGCACTGTTGCTCTTGACTAGTAATTACTTCATACAGGTGTGTCCTTCAGTTTTCAGTTGCTGCAGACTTTATACTGCAAGCTTCTGATCTTTTTACGTGAACTTTAAAAGCTGCGTTGTACACCAAGACCATGAGATCGACTGTCTTGTGGGTGACTCATAAAGCCTGCTGTTTCTACTACTTCTGGTGGCACTGGGAGAGAGAACATTAATTTGTATTTTTGACTCCTAGAAGCTTCAGGTGTAGTTGTTGTTATGCTAGATGTTCTACAGCTGTAGAACAGAAGATACCTCTTGTCCTGCTGGGCTTTCAGCAGTGGCTTGCCTAGGACAACTTTCCCATGGACTCAGGTAAGACTGAGTTGGACTCTGATCCTTGTGGGTCCCTTCCAACTCAGGGTATTCTGTGGTTGGTGATAGGAGGTACCTGCACGTGGACAGTTGAGATTGGGTGGATAAGCTCCTGCATGGACAGAGTTACCGCCTAACAGTAACGACGTGGCTCCAGTCCTTGCCTACACAGAGACTTGTTTTGGAGCAGTGACCGCCAACACAAAATGCTGAGCTCAGCCCTGGAGGCTGTTACGTGGACCCTTGGTGTGTGGGGAGACAGGAATGTCCTTGAATTGGAAGGGTGAGGGAGATAAGTGGAAACAACATCCACCGCATGGGGTTACAGTTCAGGGTCCTTACTGAGAGGATGGTGAGGCACGTAGGTATGCCTCCTGTGCTTGTTTGCAGGCTGCTCTGTCTCTGTCTCCCTGCCTTGTGTAACACGGCTGGTAGTGCTTGAACAACAGAGGGCCAAGGGTCTCTGTCTTTGGGTACATCCACGCGCTCTACATAACCAAACTCAGTTTTTCAGGGTGTGGCAGTGATCATGTACAACTTGACACAGGCTGCTTTTTGTTGCTTAGCATTCACACATAAAAAGACTTTAAGTCCCAAAGACTTAAATTAATTGCTTCTGAAATATTCCAAGTGTGGAAATCTTGTCTACTTAAGAATAACAATGAGACAAAAGTAAATTATGGTGAAAACAATAACACCACAAAAAGCTTTGGAGTGTATTCCTGCTGATGGACAATTTAGCTTTCACAGCGTCTTTACAGAGATCACTTAAGTTCAGTAGATGAAAAGCAAATTTAAGTCTCTTGAGTCTTCACTAATTACACCACAATGGGTAGCTATAGAAATGTCAACGCAAAATGTGATTGTAATACAGCGTTATTACTGAGACATCCTTTGTACGCAAATTGAGACATTTGCGTTTATGGCTCTCAAAGCAACCGTGACACTGCCCATTTCTGAAAGGGCACAGTGGTCTTTGGCAGTGGTGTTTGTATGCAGACAGCATCATCTGAATATATGTACTGTGCTGTAGGCATAGCTTGTCTTCAGTGCTTGGTTTCTTAACTGCCATGGTTCTCTCTGCAAATTCAGACTTTTTTGGGGGGGAAGCTCGGGAGGACTGTGGCAGAGGTGCCCTCTCAGGTGCTTGTTACTGCCTGCCTTGCTCTTTTGAGCACTCAGGCCATTCCAGCCTGTGGAAGACTCTTATCGACTCAGTTAAGACTGCAGGATCAAACTCCAAGCAATTTTTAAAAAATCGCTGTGCTGGAGATATATATGTGTATTTTTTACATGATCAGCAAAGGAATCATCTGAAGTAAACAGAACTGACAAAAGTCAGCCCAAAGTAGACTGTTGCAAATGAAATGAAAACTGACGTTATTTCAGTTGTATAAACAAACTAAATAAAAACATTGAGTATGCTAAACAATGAGAGTTGGACTTGAAAAGAATGTGCCGAGATGATTAATGAAATCCTCTGTGTTTCCTTGTGTAATAAGCTAGCTTTCTTTTTGCTCACCCAGGATGAGTGAAGTGACTGGGGATGACTAGAATTTATTTTGCTCAGAGGCAGGGAAGACTTACTGATAGTACCTGTTTATTGCAGTCTTGCATTCCTTTCTAATCCCCTTCTGTCTTTATCACTCTCCACCTCTACAGCTCCTTCTTTCAGATCTCTGCAGCCTTCCCTTTCTTTCGTTTTGAAAGGCTTCACGAAAAGCACATCTGTTGTACGATCTCTGTATACAATGCTGTAGTAGGAAATTCTCGTCCTTGGAAATTCTTGAAAGCTTACTGTTTGCAGACTGCTTTTTGATGATTTATACTGCGTCCGTGCTGCAGGATGACTCCAGGAACATGTTATTACTGTTAGGCAATATAAAGCTGAATATACATTGGGTGGGCTTTCACAGGCATTGCTGTCAAATTGTGATGAAACCTGGGTCCTAGAATAGGAAAGACTGATTTGCAAACAAATAAGAATCTGCTTTAAACAAAGCAAAGGCAGCAAGACTTTCATCCTACCCTTGTAATTCAAGCCATAAAACTTTATGGATTTGTTTCAAACTGTTGGATAATGTGTGCTTAATCTGGAGCATGTTCCTTCATAAATTTTGCCAATACCAGGGCCAGAACTCACTTTATCACTTGGTATGTTGTTGCAATAATTTCTTCATAGCAGCATCCTCTGATACCTAGTCTGACAGTGATTCTTTCATGCAGAATTCTCTCTGGTCTAGGTTCCTATAGACTATGATCAAATTACCTCTTTATGTTGCTTATCCAAGAGATAATTGTTACCTACATTGTTCTGTAGTGAAAATTGCTGAAGCTTGTTTCCTGTTTTTTAATCGGTCTTTTTTCTTTTTCAAAGAAAGGGTCCCTTTTATACTTTGCCCCAGCCGTGTATGTAGAGATCTGTGGAAACAACAGGTGTAATTATTGTTTTATTGTACATTGCGGCTTAGGCATGTACAACATTGGGTGATCACATCTGTGCAGTAAAGCCATCCATATCAGGGAGCGATCCACTTCCCTCTTGTCAAACAGTACCGAGTGCCCCTTGCTCGTACTAGTCTGAGCCAGTCTCTGAGGTGACCTGGCTACGTGTACTCTCTACAGTACGTGGAGCAATCCTGGACTTTGCACATGTTCCGCAAGCCTTTGCTTAGGCTCTCTTCCACCACTCTCCGGCATGCTCTGATCGCTGCTCGCTTCATGCCCCGTATGTGACCGTGCTGGTTGGCTCCATGAGCTGGGGCTGCTCCCAGTGCATGCTGGCAGCATGATCTCCATGTGATACCTGTTGTCTCCGAGACACGTGGGTATAAAGCTGCTGGGTCTCAAGTAATGAGGGGTGCTTAGTTGTCTTGTCCGCGCAATGTGGCAGGAAGGATGTGTGTCATATCCTGGAATATAAGGTGATCGTGCAAGTCCTGTTGGGGTAGTGCTGGACATCTCAAGATAGAGCAGTTCAGCTTGGTGATCCATACTGGCTCTAGGGTATGGTCCTTGGAGGAAGTTTTCCTGATGTGTACAAAGTTTCTACCCATGCAGGCTTGATTGGTTTGCTGTGAGTCTTAGCTGAGAGCAAAATGGACTTGTAGTGCAGATGACAGTGGTGGTGTCAACACCTGTTTTTGCTCCTCAGTACTGTTTTTGTTCAGTGGTGTGAGATGCAGCCAGTAAAGACAAGATGTTGCTCTGAGAAACTGGTGAGCCTGTAAGGCTTGATAGGTTCCCTGTGATCTGCTGCCCTGTGTCCTGGCAGGTGGTGTGGGAGCTTGGAGCTGGATTTGATTTCCAGCTTAACTACTAGCATTCTGGGGGACCTTGGCTGTTGCTTACCCCTTGGGTTTCGGTTTGCCTTGTTCCAAGACAAGTGTAATGATGCTGACCTCTGTTTGTTCAGTGCTTTCAGATCTACTAAAAAGTGTTGTTTTGAGTAAGGTGTTGCTGCTTTGTTACAAAGGCCTACAAATTTGTGTGACGGCTCAGAGAGTCTGTGCAATTAATAAATACAGCTAGGTGGGTATTCTGAGGTTCTTAGGTAGCTTGGTTATTTCAATATTATAATGTTTGAGGTAAGTGGCGAAGTTTTCTGCTGGCAAAAAAAACAAGGCTTTTTTGCCTTGCTCTGTTTTGTGGTATATGACTGCTTGCAGGTGGCTTTAGAAAGCATCACTTAACTGTTGTCTGCTCTTCAAAGGATGGAGGATGCTGGCATTGATCTCTGCCCTGCTACGACTGTTTGTGGCTTTTGGCCTTCTGTGGTGTATCTTGGATTCATCACCAAGAAATGATGTGTGGCAGCGGAAAGAGAGAGACTTTGTGTCATCTTCTGAATTAGATATCCCTGAAATTTCAATGGGCTGCATTTGAGGACTGGAGGGGACCTGTCTGCCTCATCAGCTCCTCCATCCTTGTGTTTAAGAACACCAGCTGGTTGCTCAAATTGACAGTGGTTCAAAGTGGCAATACAGGCTAATTCAGATGGGTGATACCTCCATATAAAATAAAATGAGGTGGAGGAGAACAGAGGATTGGGAAAATTGTCACTAGATTAAAAACCTTCTCTTAGTCCTGCTTTTTTTTTTTTAAATGTTCCTTGTGATGGAGCTGTTGGCAAGAGAGCAAAAGAGTGTGAACGTCTTTGTGGTGGAGAGCAGGGAGGGTTAAGCGCTGAGATCAAAGGGAATGGGTAGGGCTGAACACCGCTTTTGTGGAGAACCAGGGAATGTATGGCCTGATCATCTGATCAAAGGGAGCTGCTTCCGGCGGTCAGCAAGGCAGGAAGAGCCCTTACCTGTGTCACTTCTCCATTGAGTTCAAAGACAGCAAACTTGATTAGGTAGGCTTTGCTTAGTGTTTCTGTGTTTGCTCACATCTCAGGTTAATGGCAGCAGCCTATGGAAAGTTGGTGTGCCAGCCTGCATTTTTCTTTCCAAAATCAGAATTGAAGCATGCTGATAAAAACTTGTGGGAGCTTACAAACTGTCTGCTGCAAAGCAGTGAGATTGCTTCTCGTTAGCTAATGATGGGTGACTTGCCCATCTGTGTGGGAGTGGTGTGTGCTCCTGCTGGGCTTAACAGCATTCATAGGAGGGGAGCTGCTGCTGGGCACAGAAACTGCTGCTGTGCTGGCAGCCTCCTGGCCTTACTGCCTTCCAGGCAGAATTTCTTGCATGTCCTTTGTGATGTTTGCTGCTGAAGTTGCTGACCACGTTGCTGGGGCTTCTGAAGAGGTCAGTGGCAGATTCAGACTGATGATCAGAGAGACCTCAACAGGCTAGAGGGCTGGGCAGTCACCACCAACATGAAGTTCAACAAGAGCAAGTGCTGGATTCTGTACCTGGGATGGGGCAACCCTGGCTGTACGTACAGACTGGGGGATGCAGGGCTGGAGAGCAGCCCCGCAGAAAGGGAGCTGGGGGTTCTGGCCGACGGCAAGCTGAACACGAGCCAGCAGCATGCCCCAGCAGCCAGCAGGGCCAGCTGTGCCCGGGGNAAGGAGGGCTACAAAGGTGGTGAAGGGTGTAGAGGGCAAGATGTATGAGGAGCGGCTGAGGTCACTTGGTTTGTTCAGCCCAGAGAAGAGGAGATGAGGGGAGGCCTCATGGCGGCCTGCAGCTTCCTCACGAGGGGAGTGGAGGGGCAGGCGCTGATCTCTGCTGTCTGGTGACAGCGACAGGACCCGAGGGAACGGCATGGAGCTGTGACAGGGGAGGGTCAGGCTGGGTGTTAGGAAAAGGTTCTTCACCAAGAGGGTGGTCGGGCACTGGAACAGGCTCCCCAGGGAAGCGGTCACAGCACCGAGCCTGCCAGAGTTCCAGAAGCGTTTGGACAACGCTCTCAGGCACATGATCTGATTTTTGGGTGGTCCTGTGCGGAGCCAGGAGTTGGACTGGATGATCCTTGTGGGTCCCTTCCAACTTGGGATATTCTGTGATTCTAGGTTTGATTAACCTCAGGGAGTTGATTGGAAATGTGGGCTCCAGTTTCGGCACTGGGATGGTGCATACAGGTTTTGCGTGCTGGGAGCACGCTTGAAGCCTGCAGGGTACCATAGCACTTGGACATCTTGATTCAGGCATCCTAAATACCCTGAGCATACTGCACAGATATTTCTGTCCAGAGAGTAATGAATGCTCAAACAAAATGGTGTTTGACCAAGATCAAACAAAAGTGTTTAACAGTAATTCATGGAGTTGCAATTATTAGACTTCAGGCTTATGAAGAATGCAAAGACATGTAAGTGGAAACATTTATATATTTTTAGAATCATTTCCCAGCAGTGCGCCTGAAATGAATATGTTCTTAATCATAAGGATGTCAGGAGTGATTCAGTATTCATGACACGATAATCATAGAAGGCAAGACTCACAGGCTTCGCTGGCAAACAGAGCAGGTTAATAGTCATTCAGTGTCCTTTGGACTTTTTCTCCATTCAGAAAAACTTGTGACAAAACTTTATTTTTCTTTTTACAGCAATGCTGAGTGACAATAACTCTGTAAAGCTGAAAAGTGATCGTTCACCTCCTGTGCAATGGTATAAGGTAGATGCACATGAAGATGAGAAGACCAATGTGGTTTTTAAAAGGTACTTGCAAGTAAGTGTCATTGCAATGGTAATATAGAGGCAGTTGCTCTCCCCCTATCTCGGGCAGTTACAAAAGGATGCAAAAATCAAGGTATGGGATTGCCACAGGAACTGTGTGCAGGGTTAGGCACACAGCTTTCGTTGGGGCACCTAAAACACTTTGAGGAGCCTAGACTCTCTCATAGTATTATGTGTTTTCTCCCTAGCTGGTGTGAGATTCCAGTACTTTGCTCACAAGTACTTCCAGTATTTTTTGGATCCAGATAAGGAACATTGTCAGTTCCTTTGTACAGTCTCCAGGTCTCAGCCTGGAGAAGAGAAGGCTCTGGGGAGACCTTGTAGCAGCCTTCCAGTACCTAAAGGGGGCCTACAGGAAAGCTGGGGAGGGACTCAGTCAGGGAGCGTAGTGATAGGATGAGGGGTTATGGCTTTAAACTGAAAGAGGGGAGACTTTTAGATTAGATACGAGGAAGAAATTCTTTAAGTTGTGGATGCCCCATCCCTGGAAGTGCCCAAGGCCAGGCTGGATGGGGCTTTGAGCAACTTGGTCTAGTGAGTGGCGTCCCTGCCCGTGGCAGGGGGTTGGAACTGGGTGCTCTTTAAGGTCTCTTCCAATCCAAACCATTCTATGATTCTATAATTGGGGAAAATGAAGGGCAGTGAAGTTTAGTGGTTTATTTATTTTTATTTTTTGAGAGGGTGTCCAGTTATGAAGTCTTTCTTTTGGAATGCTACATCACAGAATCTTCATTACTCTGTTGCTTGTAGTTTAGCATCAAATTCGAATTAATGAGTACGTGCCTGTGTACATCCAGAACCATATTTTAAATGAAAAAAGCTCACTACTGCCAAATGAATTTTAGGTTTGAAAGCTTCAAAATGCAAAGCCAAACTGTTATATCCACTGGTGTTCTGCGCACCTGAATGATGCAGTCCCAGCTGAATCTGGAGACACTTGATAAACCTCTATAGAGGAAAACCAGCCTCATTCATCTGTCTGTCAGTGCTCTGTTTCTGCCAGATAGTCTGATTTTCAGGAGGTACAGCCTAACGTGCTAGTGAAGGCTTTAGATCACTCTCAGTGCAAAATTGAAGTTAGTTAAATCAAATGTGAGAACAGTGCTTCCTTTCCAGTGGCTACCTTGTTTGCAGCGCGTACTGCACATCATGAGTGTTGCCAGGATTGCATCTACTAGCCCATATGGTACAAGCTGTGCCCCCCCCAAATCTTGGGGACCTGTATTAAATTTGCCTGAATGAGTTTCAAGAAGTGCTGAACACTTCGTAGGCTGTGTATTTTTTTAAAACATTTAAACAAATGTACAGCCCTTAGGAAGCCATAGGAAATAATTAAAAGTTAAAATGAAAATCACTAATAAAGCTCAAACTGAGTGACATATATATATACTTGATATACCTGAGCGACAACCACAATCTAACCAAATAATGATGTAATTTTTGCAAATTGGTTTAGACGTGACATGAGTCAACAGTGAGATTCCTTAGTAATGAGAAATGAGTAGACCAAAAATACAGATAGCTTGTATCACTCAGTTTTAAAGGCCTATATCCCCAAAACATGCAGAAGAAAAAAGAAAGAACTAAATTAGGCTTCTCAGTATAAACCTGAGCATCTAAATTCTGCATTCTGGCCTGCCAGTGAGTTGAAGGTTTTGCTTGTGAGTGGCGGCCATTAGCTGAAAACCTTGCATTTTCAGGTTCAGCTTTTTTTTAACTTGCACGAAAATATGTATTTCAAAATGAATTTTCTCTTCCTACTATAAAGGAAACTCTGTTTTATGGTTTCTTCATGTGAGGAGAGGTGTTTGGCCCTTCAGAGATGCATTTAAAATCTATGATGCAGGTAGAGAACTACATAATGTCAAAGCGTCAGTATGCAGTGGTTTTCTTATCAAAGCATCTCTGTGTATTTTCGTACTTTCCTGTGTGTAGCTCTGAAGAGTTGTGAAAGACTTGGAGGGAACAAAGCCATAGGTTTTCTTGATTTGAGTCAAACGCAGATACTCATTTGAAGTTCTTCAACTGTCTTAAAATTGTTTGAAATTACTCATTTAACAGTTGTTGGACTGCTGGAAAAAAAGATCATTGTTTTCCCCCTCTCCTAACCCCTACACAAACTCATTTGTTTTTAGACTTCTTGCACTGTCTGTGGTTGGAGGGTGCTTCCTTTATATCCTCAAGTTACATTTTTACCCTGAAGAATGTGACAGAACAAAAACACCGTATGTGGACCTCGATCGTGTAAGGGTTGGTATTTTTTGGTATTTTTTTTACTTGGTTAAAACAAAAAGTTGTTATTCATCATCAGTATGAGGGTTATAAGGGTTTGTAACAAAGGACTTGAATGCCGAAATCATCTGTGAGGGGGAAAATATATTTGTGGCAACAGAAGTGCATAGACAAACTAGATTTTTAGGGGTGGAATGGTATAACTGTGTGACTGTTAAGAATAACATATGAAATGGCCATGCCTTCATTGCATATTTAATGCAAGAGACAAAGCTTCAGAAGAGCAAAGATGAGCCTGTAGGGTTGCCGTGCAGTTGAGTCCCCTGGGAACTGGATCTGCCACAAGGGCACCTGCAACTGGGCTTCCTCTGTGGGGACTTAGAGCCCAGCCAAGGCTGTGGTTCCTCAGCACCGGACCTACCTGCCTTGATGTGTCAGCAGCAGCGGAGGTGTTACCTGACTGTCGCCAGGAGAGTGCTGCAGAGAGGAGACAACCCAAAGTTGCAAGGGACACCAATTCCATGCCAGCTTTTAGCTGGCACTTGGTTTCAGGGAGCTACCTCCGCTGCTCCTTGCTTGTTGCCTTTCTCTTGTGTTGGTACAAATCTTGTGATCATGAAATTAATGCAAATGAAAAATAGCACTTTAAAAAAAACAAACAAACAAAAAAGCAAACCCAACACATTGAACCAAAAGTTTATATTTACCTAAGCCAGTTCCCCAGGCTGCTTTACTTTGTAGTTGCTCAGATGTTTTTGGAATCACAGGTCAAATGCGTAGGAGGGTGCAGCTCTTTGTTTGTGCCGTTATTTATTAATTTAAGGCAGCAGACGCTTCTACTACAGTTTTGCATGTGGCTTTTAAGCTTGTGTAACAGAAGCCAATAAAACTTTCTCTTAGCTCTTGCTGACATTTCTCTGCCTTTGCTACTTAACCTGCTTGCTCTTTATAATGTGGTACTTACTTTGGCTTAGAGTGGTTACATTTCTGTCTTTGAATGTGTCAGCCCTGAGACACAATTGACATATAGCAGAAGCCCTGATTTAAGATCTCATCTTAGCATCACTGCGTGTGCATCCTTCACCACCTCCCACGTGCTTCAGCATATTTTTTATAGGTTCACCTTGTGAACCTCTTTGCCTCCCTTTTGCTTCTCATTTGACTTTTCTTTGCTTGGTAACATATTCTTGCTTCCAAACAGCCACCGCCTTAAGCCAAGCAAACCTAAAGACTGTGTGGACGTGTATTTATTGCTGTCGCACGATTCATTTGTGTTTAGATGCGGGATGAGGAAATAGTATTGCTCTTTGTCTAGCTAGGCAGTAGTCAATTTTAGACTGTTTGGGGCAGTTGTCTGGTGATGGGCATTAGCTTTCACTGATAGGCTGCACAACTGTCAGCCTTAATGATGAGGCTCTGCCAAAGATGCACTTGCTGGTGAAGTGCAGCATGAAGTTGCTCAGTTGTGCTTTGCCCAGGAAGAAGTATGGTGTTTATGCTCAGACTTGCAGAGGCTTTTGTGACAGAGGTGGTTCTGTAGATCGATCTTTTTTTTAAAAAAAAAAAAACCAAAAACAAAACCAAAAACGTGCACAACTTTCTTCCCATGCTACTCTTTGTGCACCCAAATATGCACTTCCCTTTCCTTAGCAGTACAGAAGGGGAACTGAGTTAGCACTAGATCTGAATCTTTCTGTGACTCCTGTGTTTGCTAGTGTAGCTTTCTTTTGCTTGTTTGTTTGCTTCAATTAAAGTGGAGGAAAGAAAAGCAGAATTACATCAGGGAAGAGGATATTCAAAAGAGTTTTTTTTTAAGTGACTAAAATACCTTCTTCCTTGCTTCAGATACCAGCTTGCCACTACAGATTTCTGAAAAATGTGCATGATTAACTTTTAAAAGAGATCCATTTGTAGTTTCTTATAGCTTAATCTTTTTGTTGAATTTGTTACCTCAGTCTTTTACTTTGGTGGCTTGTCTGTGAAAGAAGACCTAAAACTTCCCCCTCCTTGTATTTCTCCGAGTTGTGTTTTAGTCATTAGTAATACTACTACAACAATACTTCAGGAAGAAGTGTTGCTTCATTTTGATTAGTAAGCAAGGCCAGCCTGCCATTTGACAGAACTTTTAACCAGCTGGTATGTCTGGTAAAAGCCTACGACAGGCAGAATTCAGGTCATGCAGTTGAGCAGCGGAGTGGAATTCCACTTGCTGTCTCACTGCTGAATTAGATGGGTGAAGGTAATTTTAGGTTTAAATATTTTTTTGTAAGTAATGTATGAGCATTCTCAAGCAGCTTTTGGGGGCAGACCTTTCTTAAAAAAAAGGTAACATTTTCATTTACCTCTTTTACTAGCCTAATTTATTCTTTAGAAAAAAAACCAAACTAACCAGATTTACGTGATTGGGTGGAGAGACAGTCACTTGCAGGTTTTCACCCTGCGCTGGTTGTTATTTAGTGACTGCTTTAAAATGTCTTGTATTTCCATATTTAAGTTTTCTTTATAAAACCCTGTGTTTGCTTAACTGCTGGTAGTCACCTGGTGGGTTGCTCTAAGAGGGCTTTTCTATTCCTGAAGCTAGCTTTCCTGACTGAATTGATGTATGTTTTCTTTTAGAGAGCACAACAATATGCCAGTGCTGTGTTGCAGGAACAGTGCCGACCTTCTTATGTGAAAAAAGAAATGGGAAAGTTATTTGCAGAGAAATACAGCATGGACATATCCCCCTTTGTAGGAAAAAATATAAATGAAGATGAAGCTTTATTTAAATATGGACCTCCCTTTGGATTTCGCAGGTTCTTTGATAAGCTTAAAAATCTCCTCAAACTCTTACCTGAGCATGATTTGCCAGAAGATTTGAAGTCAAAACACTGTAAACGTTGTGTTGTTATTGGCAGTGGTGGAATTCTTTATGGATCAGAGCTAGGTCACCTGTTGAATCAGTTTGATATCGTTATAAGGTACGCATTTTCTGTTTAAGGATTCAAACTACTTCAACTTTATTTTGTCAGCCAATGTTGTTTTTTAAGGGGAAAATATCTCCAACTTCTTATGCAACAGATCAGCCTACTTCTGAAAGTGCTTTTGTGAAGTTTACTTGTGAATTGATAGAATTCAAAGTCTTAGGAGCAAAATAAGAAAATGCATTCGCAAGGCAGGAAATCAGTGTAATTATTTATGGACTTCAGATACCAAAAAAACCACGGGCAAAATTGAGGTAGAAACCAATGAGATCATAGAGAAATAGGCAGTCTTATTTTTATGCGTTCATATGTTTAAGCTTTCTGAGATAGCCTTTAGGACTCATTTCTGTCTTTTTCCCCTTGGTTGGTTGGGATGCTTATTTGAAATTTTTTTAAACAGCTGTTTCAAGCACAATAAAAATGAATTAGTGTTTCAGTATACAGTTTGCTTACACGCTGTAGAGCATGCTTATCTTTCCTTATATTTACAGGAACAGTGCACAGTTTCTATGATTACCCATATTAGCTAAAGTCCAGAATATGGCCTGTATTTGTGCTTTCTGAGTATTACTGTTTGAGCTGTTGTTCTTTGTATTTTGAATCATGTAAAATCATAAATTTAATGCAAGCACTTTCACAAGTAGCTTTGTAAAGTAAGACTTTTTCCTCTTACAAAGGGAAGAGTTGGTACAGTGAGTCAACGTCCCTTATACAAAGGTGAACAAATCTTGGCATGGACAGGGGCAGAGAACTTGCACTAACTGTTCTTTGAAATTAGAGTTGGCAGTGTGAAGGTGACTTTCCTGTTGATACAGAAAACAGGAAAGGTTTAAAATATTTGTAGAATTTCTCCTATTCTGCAGAACTGATGGAGCCTAGTGACACTATTCTTGTAAGCAGTGTGCTAGCTTCTGAAATTTTTGGTGAGCTGGAATTTTGTAAACCCATGGAATGTGTTACTTTGCCCTGTATGTTAGTGAAGGGATAATTTGAATGCCTTTCCTGTGTGTAATAGTCGTGTGTGTGTGTGTGACCAGCTGACCAACCAAAATAATGCAGGAAGTTGGTTTTTTCCCTTCTTTTAAGACTCTGAGTTGGCACAAGGTAGTGAATGTGAAATTTTGCAATGCTCTTTTAAGTTGCTTTTCTGCTCTAGTTCTTTCTTTTGAAGTTCTGCACTTTTGCCAGCTAACCCAGAAATAGAACTGGCTTCTCAGAGATAGGGGATGGGTGAGTGTGTGAGGTGAGGAACTTGGAGTTACTGAGAAACAGCGTACTATGCTCTGTTTAAAAAAAAAAAAAAAACCTGTGGGCCAGATACAAATTCTTTGCTTAGTGTCTGATGTTTTAATGTTGCACACTGTGCTTATTAAATATAGTTTCTCTCAACTTTTTTTGGTTAGGTTAAATGATGCACCGGTTCAAGGATACACAGATCACGTTGGTAACAAAACTACTATACGGATGACTTACCCAGAAGGAGCCCCACTTTCTGAACACGAATATCCTCCTGCTAGCTTATTTGTGGCTGTTTTGTTTAAAAGTGTTGATTTCAATTGGCTTCAAGCAATGGTAAAAAATGAAACCTTGGTATGTAAAGTGGCAGTGTCCTGTACCTGTGGTTTTTTGTTCATTTTTTTTGTATTCTAATGCTTAAGGAGTTGACTGATGCCTTACCTCTTGGTTTATTATATTGAGGATCTTTTATGTAACTTTTTTTTAGCTATGTCTCCTAATTACGCTTGGTACCAGCACTCAGGGTTAAGCCCCATGCTGACAATAACATTTTTTTTCTGCAGGTATTGGTAGATTACAGACACTAAGCTACGTGACATATTGAGCGTTTAATAAAGTAGAACTAATTTCACATTAGATTTAAGTGACTTGTTCAAGTCTGCACAGCCTGAAGTAGAAATGAGATTTCTGGCCGCCAGTCCCATTTTTTTTAACCGCTGAAGTCTCTGCTGCTGCAATGGGCGCATGTGCTGTTAATGTATAATTGAAGTATTGCAGTTGTTAGTTCACATTTGTCTGTGGTTCCAGGATTAAGAGGTAATTCATTTCTCACTGAATATTTAAAGAAGTGCAGAGATTCCTGAAGGACTGGTAGAAGGGCTCCATGTTTCCAAACTCTTTACACTGGTGCTTTTCACTTCTTTCAGTTTGCAGGCAGGCAGTCTCCATGACTTGAAAAACCTTAGCTAGGGTTTTTTGTCCACAGGTTGAAAACAACTGCTCTACATTTTTGAGACGGATTTAGAAGAAAGCCTGTCAAATTTCTTAACAATATGATACATAATAGTTTAGTTACTCCAAGTTCCCTTTTTATTTCTGTGATTATTATTATTACTTTTTTTTAAACAATGTGAAAGCATATGGAAGACCTGTTCAATATGGACCATGACCATTTACTACTAGTTTAGTCCAGTTTAGCAGGGATATTAGTTTAGTGAAGATAATTAGTTTAGCTTAGCAAGGATATTGCCTTGTTTTGAATAATCTGAGTATGTTTTGTATAGAGGAGATATTCTTGAATGCATGAATTTGTGCAAATCGAAGAGCTGCTGCTGCCTTTTTTTCCTTTTCTTTTTTTTTTTTAACCTGGGACAAGACAATGTTGGTCTGTCCTGTTGGTCCTGCAGGAGTGTGGTAGTTTTGCTAACTAGCAACTTTCTAACTTAAGTTGAATCCCTGTCTTACTTGTTTCAGAAGCCGTCTGGCTATTTCTTATTTTAAGGATCATTTTTCAAGAACGACTAGTACAAGGACATCTTGTATTAAAACTTTCTGGGGGGGATCGAAAGTTTGGTTGCTCTTTGGCATCTGCAACATCCTCTGTCAATGAGTTAAAGTATGTCTTTTATGAAAAGGGCACCTTTTCTTGTGTTGCATATCTTAGGAGCAGAACTGGGGTAATATGTATCAATATTCTGTAACTATGCAATCGGGAGAAAAGAAAATCCCCGTCTATCCCAGTATCTGGTCTTCTGGCTTCTGGTCCCAGTCTTCTTGTCCTGCTCTGTTAGGCTTGGCATGCTGTTTTTTTCCAAAGCTCTTTCTCTCTTATTGTTCGTGTGCTGTAGATGATGAAACAAAATATGTTATTTATATATTTATACTGAAAAGCATAAGAGGATGTGATTCTGCAGCAACTTATATCAGGTCAAGACCAGACTGCTATGTTTTTGTTCTTTTCCCATCAGTGCCTGTCTGTTCCCTCCTTTTTCTTTGCTCTGGTGTTTTTGCTGTTATGGAGAGCCAGTTTTGGGAACTGATCTGGAAACTGAATGTTTTTGCTTATTGTTTCAAATATTAATAGGCTTTCAGTTGGATCAGCTTCCTATGCAGGCACTGGTACTTCAGTAAACTGGGTCAGAGCACAGGTAGGAAGATGGGACCACAGCAAGCGACATTTGATCAGCTTAAGCTGCTGCGTAGTTGCACCTTAAAGCAGAAAAAAGCCTGTTTAAAAAATACAGGCCCATGTTGCAGTTATATCAGTTTTATCATTTGCTTAGTGTTACATGTTATATGGAGAGATTTATAAAATGAGCCTGATCTAGTATTGTTTTTTGCATTAGCATGCATCTAGTGGACTGCAAAGGCATGAGATCAGAAACTAGTTTGAGTCTAGTGTAAATCCTCTTCTGAAGTGGTACATTTATCACTAGGTGGATGCTGTCAAACAACAGCTGTTCTCTTCAAAGCCTGAGCAATTGTTTGAAGTCCAGTGCTTGCTTCAGTATGCCCTGGTTAATGTTTGTGGAAAACTGATTCCATTTCCCATTTCTTCAAATGCTGCTGCTGCTCAGTTGTGCTAGGGAGGGTCCAAAGAACCTGGAGGAGCTGGTGGATATGTTGACTGATTAAACATACAGTGCAGTCAAATGTTCAGAATAAGCAAACTTTCCCCCCTGCTACCCTCTCTGCAATTTCGAATACTTTGAAGGTTTTTCCTCATCTAGGCCAATCACTTGAGTAGTACACTGGTATTTCTCAACAGCCTTACCTGTAAACTGTTTTCTGAATTTCTCAGTATCAGTGGTAAATTCTATAAGTCGTGTACCATGTCTGCTGTACACTTCGTAGTGTCAGAGTTTCTGTTTGGTCAACTATTTTTTTTCTTTCTCTTAGTCTCTGTGGATACGACTTTTCTTTTGGAAGGAGGTTGCTAAGAAAATTCCTTTTACATCAAAACAGTTTCGGATTCTGAATCCAGTCATCGTTAAAGAGACAGCTCTGGACATTTTACAGTTCCCCAAACCTCGATCAATATTCTGGGGTTGGGATAAGGTAAGAAGTTTCATTTAAGGAGAAAGAAACTGTATAAAAGAGTAGAATAAGAAACTGAAAAAAGATTTGGGTTCTTTTTTCAGTGTAGTTCTGTGCAATGTCAGCTGGTACAAAGTAATGGGGAAATGAACTCTCTCTCTCAGAAGATTTGCATTTTCTTTGTGTAAAATCAAGTTAGGATTTCAGTTCACCTTTTTTAGATAAGGTATTATGCCTGCGCATGCTGACATGAGATGGCATGTTTTACAAAGCGTTCAGATGCAGTAAGACACAAATTCATTCCAGTACAGTGAGTTCACTTGCGCATCATTTTGACTAGCGTTAAATATTCAGAACAGACATCTGATTCGCTAGCAGGCCTGTTAAGTCAAACCAGAGATCAGCTATAGACAGATAACATCTCCAACTGTGGGGAAAGCAGAGAGAGCATGGAGTGTAAAGCAGGCCTCCCTCTGGCAGGTGCTTCCGACTATTGGAATTGCTGTGTATGCCACAGTGCTCAATAGCAGCTGATGGGTGTCTCCTCCCTCTCTGTCCTTAGCTTTAGCAATGGTATGGAGTGATGAATTGCCCAATTTAATTAAGCACTGCATTTCTGTTAAATTTTTTGACAAATTGGGTGTCACTAGTTCTCTTGAACTATGAGAAGTACTGAATAACCATTGCCTTTTTTACTTTGTGTGAAAGCTGTTAATGGTAACGTATTGCACAAATGTTTTTGAAGGATCTTCTCACACCTTGGAATATTTATTTGTACAAACAATGTAATACACCAAGCTATTTATCTTCTACTTGTATAGTAGTATACTCACCTTCTTCAAGGGTTGTTCTGTGAAAAGTAGTTGTCTGAAGAATACTGTTAGTGCTTGTTGCCCAAGACTGAAGCAAGCATATATCAAGAAATGCCAGGTTTGACTGCATGTCAGGAGTTGTTTGAGTGTTTGGAGCAAGAGTTCACTTGCAGTTAAATTACATGGTAATAGAGTGTCTTGCTTTCAGTTCACAGAAAAAAATGTAGCGTTGAAAGCCAAAATTCTTGTTAAAGGCAAATATTCAAGTTGTATTAATGTTTAGCCCTGAAATTTTTAGTTTTCCTTGATCCTTTAATTGATTTTTAATTTATTATAGTTTTAACTGATTGATTTAATTTTTAAGCGAGGAGAGAGAATAGACAAATCCATTAAATATTGTAAAGTGTTGTAAAACTGGTAAAGGAGAATATGTGAAGCCATTTGAATTCAGCAGGCTTTTTTTTTCCTTTCCCCCCCCTTTCTTAGAATGTACCCACAGTCGGGGTCATGGCAGTTGTTCTGGCCACGCATTTATGTGATGAAGTGAGCATAGCAGGATTTGGATACGACCTCGATCAGCCCAGCACGCCTTTGCACTATTACAACAACCTCTGCATGGCTGCCATGAACAGACAAACTATGCACAATGTGACAGGCGAAACAAAATTACTGCAAAAACTGGTCAAAGAAAAAGTTGTTAAAGACCTCACTGGTGGGATACATTGTGAATTCTGCAGCAAAGACAGCTAGTGATTGAAGTGCGGTATGGTTTGGATTTGTTAAATTCTCAGAAGTTTGGTTGGAACAACCTTTTCACTGTCTACAGTAGCTCTTTAAAGTGTGTATAAAATGGACTTGGAATCTCTGCTGCCTTTTTTTTTAATGTCAAGTTCAATTTGTTGGACTTTTAAATTTATTTTGATGTCAGATTTTACTTTGCACGTTTTTGTGGATAACTGTAAATACAACTTGGAGTTGAAAGAGATCCATTTAAAATATTTAATGTTTTAAGTTGTCAGAAGAAATACAGAGTTTTTGTTTTCAGATATATATGGTACGCACAATGCTAGCCTGAGTTGTCTAACAGCATACAAGAATTATTTTCAATTGAACTACTGTCTCTGTGGATCCAGTTCCTGGTGTATGACTCCTTTTCATGCATGCCGTGAAAAGAAAGGCATATGCTTCTCAAGTCTCTCACTTCTTGCAACTCGACCATTGTGTTTCTCCCTTAAATATTTATATTCTTTTGTTTTTGCTAATATTTTTTTGGAGGAGGAATGTGGGAGTGGAGATGAAGGAAAAGGAACTGTTGTGGCAACAACTGACTAGTAAGTACTTTAGCGTTCGCACTTGATGTTAAAATCATCGATGCATTAGTGTGTTGGGTTAGAATCCTGCTTTATCATGAGGGATATGTGGACCCCAGGGCATGTTATAAGATGATTTAACCAGCAGGAGGCTTTCACCTGAACCCAATCTTCTTACATTTCCATTCCTTCAGACCCAGACAAATGTTTCTAAATAGTTGATTTGCAGCAAAGTTCAGCTACCCCAACTAAAGAAGTGTCATTAATACAAAATCTGGCCTTTTTTTTTTCCCCGAGTGACTTGAGAATTGCTAGGTCCATAAAACTGGTTTGTATAAACCTTCCATTTAGCAATAATAGAATCTATGACTAGGCTAAAATTTGTTCGTTTACTTTATGATCCTTTAGTAATTAATTACAGCTATTGTAATCTTAATAGTTTACATTGATGATAACCCTTATGAACTCTAGTGTTGACTGTTTAATTGAAGGGAGAGGTTGAATTGTTGGTTTTCCTGAATCAGCTTTTAAGTCAGCAACTGGCTGAGCGCGTATAAGAAAATCACAAAATCATGCTGAGAAAGTAGTGTGATGTAGTAGCAATCTAAATGACTGCTGAAAGCAGCATGCTTCTCTAAAACAAAACACGACAAAAAAACCCCAGCCTGTATGAATATATGCTCTCGTGACTGGAAATCAGCGCATTGCAAAGAAACTGGACTGTGCAGACCTGCAAGCAGGTTTAGTTGTTCGTTTTGATTTTGTTACTAGTAGAGCAGTAGGTATGACTGTTTGCACTGAGTAGTGTTGTTACTCAATGTACAGTATGTGAAAAATGCTTTTTTGGGGGAATGAAAGCTTGTTAGCAACTTGATCAAAGGTTGGCCTAGAAACATTGTTCAGAGTCATGGACTCTCTACATGGTGAACATTCCCACTTTTTTATTTTTGTTATGGGCTAAGATAAACACAGCATGGAGTTTAAAATATTCAAGTAACTAATGAGGGAAAGCAAGATTATGGTCGTGCGGATTTTTTGGGGATTATTTTCTGCATGGAGGGGAGATCTAATGAATGATAATGTTAGAAGCAGCAGACTGATTCTGGCCTTTACACCTAAAAGGCCATAAAATGACATGCGATCATAAAGCATAACTCTGAAAAGAAAAGTTGTGGACCTCAACTTTCATAAGTCCCATATACCTGCGTGTCCTTGAAAGCCAGTTTTGTATGATAAGCAAATATGAAAATCAGATTCTTGTCTCTGGCACTGTTTGTGTTTATAGCAATAATATTAATCTAACTTCTCCTCCTCCTCAAAACACATTAAGTTTTGTACTAGCAATAAATTTCTAGTTTATGGTTTTCTGTAAGTGTAATAATTATATTGTTTAATTTAAAAATATTTCATGTGTGAAGAGTTTTATACAGATGGTCTTTTAGTTAATATATTGAAATGTGCTAATTATTTTCTCCTGGTATTTAAACTGGAAACAAAGTACCGTAATTTCAATATGTATTAGTGAAATTATGGAAGACTTCAGAACGTGTGCGTTGGGAGGATGTCCTGAATACACCAAAAGCATGTGTTTCAGAGCACTTGATTCCTTACCAGTTTGCTTTACTCAGTAACTTGAAAAATAATCAGTTGATTAATATAAATGCCAATAGCTTCTTGGAGATAATGTATTTATTGTCAGATTCTCAAATTATGTTGATGTGGGGTTAGATTGTTTTCCCACCAGTTGTACGGCTTGTGATAAGACGTTTGTTTTTCCTTGTAGTGTATATGGCATTGAGTATTCCTGCACAGACTTGACCATACATGAAGTGGCAGCAAAGTTCGGGTTGCAAAAAGCAATAAACTGATGAAACCACTTTCTATTTATGTATTTGTCTCACAGTTTGCAATTTGTTCTGCCTCGTTTATTAAAGATGTTACTTGTTTTTATGGGTCCAGTTGAAAGTTGCAGTGCAATCCCAGGCCCTCAAGAAGAGGGGAGCTAATGACTGACTCTTCAGTCTGTCTCCTTTCTTTTATGCCTTTTTAATACCTGTCACCGGAGTTGTATCTCTGGTGCCTGGAAGAGGGAATCCATCTCAGTCCATCTCAACGTTGACCATACCATAGGCTTCCAGATTCTTGAAGTTAATGTGGATGAGAATATATTTCAGACCAGGTTATAGCACTGGCCCTAAATTCAACGATGATTCTCCTTGAGGGGGTGGAGACAGACTTCTCAGTCTCCTGGTCTGTGTCTCAGTCTTGCTGGAAGTGAGTTAATAAGAAAAGATGTGTCTGTGTGCTGCTGTGTCGCAGAGCTTATGCTTTGCAAAGAGTCTGCGTCGTCCTTTGTGCATACTCATTGGTGGTGTTTGTTCGGAACAAGCATCATCAACAAAGAATCTGGGAGCTGTGGTACAGCCATTGTGTGGCACATCAGAGTCTGTCTTTGTAACTATCCTCTCTGCTTAGGAGGCATCGCAGTTACACGTTTGTCTGACCTGTACTGATGCTGAATTCTTTTCATGGTTCATGTGCGGAGGTTTTTGTGACTTTTTTTTTTTAAAAAAAGTGGCTTTACTTTTTTCTTCCCTTGACTTGAGAGTGGTTGTGAGTACTTGCATCATCTGTTATGATTTAGTTCTTCTTGCCTTTAGGTGAGATAAAATAGAAATTCTCCACATTAGGACTGAACAATTCTGAAAGCATTTTGAGGGTTTATAAAATTTGTGAAGCTTTTTTTTTTCCTCCTTTCAATGCATTCAGAATTGTATGGCTATTTAGAGAAGGGCAAAAGAGATGAGCAGCTTGCTTATTTTGGCTACGTCCGATTCGTTCAGACAAATGTTGGGAACTTTGAATTGCCAGGTGTGAATTTATGGTGCTGCCTTTCAAGTGTATATGAGTCCTGCACCCAGCCGGTTTATCTTCAGCTGGAGACAAAACGATGTCACCTTGGAGAAGTACCATGGGCAAGGTTACAGTTCTTTTGTTACGATACCACGAACGTGTGCCAGAGTTGCACGAGGAGACCTAGAGCCACTTGTCTGCAGAGTGGGATAGTACTGAAAGGGGTGGTTTCGGACTGTGGTCGGTGACCAGTTGACATCAGAACTAGATAGTGAGCGCACAGGGTCTTGGCTGAGATGCTGATAACTGAAAAGCGGTTCAGCCTCTTCGGTGGATGGCTCTGTGCTGATGGCTTCGGCTCTAGTGCTGCAGTTGGAGCTCCAGCAGGAGACAGGAGGGGGTTGGAGGAGGCAGTTGCATAGCACGAGTGTGATCTCTCGTGCCTGTTGCCAAGGGCAGATTAAGGAAGAGCTCGTGTACCGCTAGCACAGATGCAGTGCTGTGACTTCCTTCCTCCAGCCTGCCAGCAGAGAGGTTTTATACAAATAACTTGATTTTACCAGCCCCCGGATATTGCCCTCTGAAATCTTCCTTTTTCTCTTGTCTTTCCTAATCTCAAATGTACCTAGCTCTTTTATTATTAAATAAATCCAGGGTATACATACTGACAAACAAACATTTGTTTCTGTGGTCTAAAATGAAGGCTGTTTGTTTCCTGGAAAAGAACCGGCCTGTGTTCTTCTAAAAACAGAAAGCACAGCAAAATCCTGCCTGTTGGGGTTGAGATAATTACCAGCTCCAGCAAAACTGGAGAAGATGATGATATTTGTAAGTGCCAGTGATGAAAAACTAGGTGCTTGTGTGTTTAAAAAAAGATAAAATAAAAAAATCCATTGCCTGAAGTGACATATGGCCAAGTCCAAATGGGAATTAAAGGACAAAAGTGAAGAGCCCCGCTATGAAATGCAACCTCTGTTCTGCAGCCTACTAACTCCAGAAATGTTTGCCTTCGTGAAGCAGCACAGGTCTTGACCTGAAAGTTCCTGAGGCACCTAGGAGTTATGTTTGTAGACAAGTGTAGGAACATCCTGGTTGCAACAGGTTTGAGCGGTTCGTCAATCAGCCTTGCCCAATGTCTCATAAGGTGTTGGAAGACGGGCTCCTCAAGTCTGCTCGGGGCAGGAGGGCACACACAAAGTGCTTGCTACAAGCAGAGCGCTGTGTTCTCTGTCTCTTTGGCTATTTTCTTTATTTTCCCTCAGGCTGAGAGAGTTGGGGTTGTTCAGCCTGGAGAAGGGAAGGCTCCGGGGCGCCCTTACAGCGGCCTTCCAGTGCCTAAAGGGGACCTACAGGAAAGCTGTGGAGGGACTGTCAGGGAGTGATAGGGTAAGGGGTAATGGTTTTAAACTGAAAACTTCAGACTGAGGGTAGGTTTAGGTTAGATATAAGGGAGGAATTCTTCACTATGAGGGTGGTGAGGCACTGGAACAGGCTGCCCAGAGAAGCTGTGGATGCCCCATCCCTGGCGGTGTTCAGGGCCAGGCTGGATGGGGCTTTGGGCAACTGGGTTTTGTGGGAGGTGTCCCTGCACATGGCAGGGCAGTCGGAACTGGGTGCTCTTTAAGGTCCCTTCCAACCCAAACCATTCTGTGATTCTGTGACTGAAATGGTCCTGCAAGCAGGGACTGACGCACCCACCCAGGAGCCCACCAGTGGTGTGAATCATGAACTCGGGTAATTAATGCTTGTCTACATTTAAGCATGTCTCCAGCTGAGGGATGCATACATGGCGAGGTGGGCACTCTTCCTGTTGACCAAAACTCCCCAGACTGTGTGTGTGTGTGTATGTATATGTATGTGCGTGCATATATAGCCCTCCGCACCGTTCCTGGGAAGGATCACCAACACCCCATGCTCTGTGCTGGTCCTTGCATCGCCTGTGAGGGGCCTGCACGCTGCGAGGTGGGAATCGTGCTGTTCAAACTCCGCCTTCATTCCTTGCACCTTTCTGTATAAAGCATATTGTACCTACGTGCCGAGAGCAACATGACTTTTTTTTTAATATCTAAAAAAGATGATGAGATGCCTTCCTTCAAGCAAGACAGTGGATCTTTTGGTGAGGACCTAATATGAGCTCCTCAGCAAGCTGGAGTTCAGACTTATCATGTGTGAATGACTTGCAAGGTCGTAACACCTCAGTGGCAGCTCTGATGGCCAAGGTAGGGGATGAGTGTTAAATCAACAGTGTTATGACAACTTTTGTGGTTTATATTGGTATGCAAGGCCTGGAGTTGCCAGGACTGAGTTTTCAGGTGGGAGAGTGGAGAGGCAGCGCCCTTAGATTCTGTTAATCTCTCCGGATACCTGCCTGTTCCAGTTGGTTGACCCTTTTCTTCTTGCCCAAGCACTTCTGCTTCACCTCTTCATAGTTTAACAACAGAAAAAAAAAACAAACACCAACCCATCACTGAACCTTAATGAAAATTGTGACACCTTGCTTCTTCCAGCCTGTGAATCGGAATTGGAGCAGCTGCTCCACTTACATGCTTCACCTCTCCCCAGGGTCATCTGCCTGCTTCATTCATTTTCACTCCCTGCCTCTCTGATGCTCAGGCCAAAACCAACTTGTTCCCGACCTCCAACACACGCCTTTGTGGAGAACAAAGCGTATATTCAGCTTGGCTGCTCCTACTCCTTTCTCCCAGCTCCCTCCTTGGCAGCGAGGAGCTGTGGCAAGGCAGCGTTTCCCGTTGCACCCTCTCGGTACCCGGCCGCGGTCGGGCGCTTGAGCTGCTCGTGGCAAGGGGCTGCCAAGAGCCAACAGGAAGGTGATGGGCGAGCTGCAGACAAACAAACCTTTAATCTTTCTGGCAAAGGAAAACGAGAAATGCAAGCAGGCGCTGCAGTGCTGAGCATTGCATGCTTTTCTTAGCACCCTTTGCTTTCCTCTCCCACCGTGGTTAAATATTTATTGTTGCTGAAGGAAGCCTTGAGCCCCAGCTTGCATCCCGAGTACTTAAGCAACAGCAGGGGTGAGACGGGGGCAGAAACAAGGCTACCTGCAAATCTCTCCTTTTTTTTCCAGCCTGGTTCTGCCTGATCCCAGTCAAAACAGGCACAAAACACGTTTTACACAAGCTGCAGTCATTTTTCCTCCCCACCACCTCAGCCTGAGTTTAGCAGGGGATGTGGGGGCCTGGGTAGAGCCGATAGACAAGCTGGGGAGGGGCTATTTTCCTCTGCAAGAGCTGGGCTGTTGCTTACAGCTTTTTCCCTTGCATCGTTATTGGTTCTACCTCCTTTGGGCCATCAATTTTTATTTTATTTTTTTCCTATGCTGTTCTCCTCCTTTCCCTGTTGTCCTGCATGCATGTCACACGGGGTTGCAGTGTCTTTCTGCTACCTCCTCCAGGCTTAGCAGCCAGAGCAGCTCTACCGGAGAGGAGAGTGGATGCAGGTGAGGATGCTGGCATTTTTTGGGTGCTTGTGTCACTGTACCTGTGGGAGAAGAGCAGGATCTAGGTCCAGAGCAGTTTTATGACCCCTCTTTGCTGCTGTGTCTGGGAAAGAAGTTTGCAGCTTAGTGTGGTTGTTAATCACATCATGTCTTGTTATTGCAAAATCTTGAGAGAAGGGTTGGTTTGTGGTAACAGCTAAGATTTTCAGTTTTCGGATTACTGTGAGCAATTTCGGTTTCATGGCTAGGTGAAGAGGTCTGGGGTTATTTTTAAGCAAGCTTTGTGTTCTGTGCATAGAGGCAGCTAATTAGGACAGGTTGCAGCTTATTTCAAAACCCCAAGGGGTTTTCCCCTGGGAGGTCACAAGTGTCTGAACCGTGTGACGATTTCTCCGGTCTGCTTTTACCTTGCTTGATTTCTAACCCTACTTTTCCCTCTGAGGTGGCTGTCCCTCGTGTTACCAGCCAGCAATTCATGCCTGGGTCTGGTTGCTGCTCTGAAGTGGATGGACGGATGGATGGACGGATGGATGGACGGATGGATGGATGTCAGCAGCTCGGGCAGATGCTTAGAGAGTTTCACTGGAACTGCCTGCTGCAACAGGACGGTCACGAGCCATGTAGTGGCTCACACTCAGGCTGGATTAGGAATTTCAGTGATTTTAAATACATGGGTACCAGGGAGATTGTCCCCAAGCCTGACAGCAGCCCTGGAGGTTCACGGCCAGAGATGAGCCTGCAGAACTTTATGCCAAGCTATAAAAGCAGATGCAGTGAGGTAGTGCATGCAAGCAGAGCCAAGGAGGGCTGAGCATCAGGGAAGCATTTCATATTTGCAGAGGGTTGGAAATAAGAAGCGGGTGCGTAGCCCCATCTAGTGCTTTGCTGAGAGTCGTGCTGCTGAGCCAGGATGTGCACAGGCTTGGGCGAGACCCTCCAGCTGCAGCGCGCTCTTTGTAAGGGTCAAAGCGAAAAAAAATCTTTAACCGTAGTGCAACGCGTGTGTGCCGGGTGCTAGAAGTTAAGCCTGAAGCGAAGGCTGTAGGAATGTACAGTTTTCCTTGCTCAACGTGCAAGTGGAACTAAGGACTTTTATCCCGTGGCTGAGTATTAAATACAACCAGCCATCAGCACAACTACGGTGTAGCCATCAGCTGTTAAAAAGGATGTGACCCAAGGTGTGACCCCCCAATGGCAAATCACCCTACTCCCAGGCTAGCAGTCTCAAGAGGAGTGAAAATGGCTTTTTTTATTCTGATCCTTCCTTCTCCTTCCTTCTCCTTCCTTCTGCTTCCTTCTCCTTCCTTCTCCTTCCTTCTCCTTCCATTGTAAATCCAGTTTCTTTCATCTGTGTAGGAGTAAATACAACAAAACTTGTACCAAATAATATTTCTAACCCCCCTCTCCTCAGATTCGAAGCCTCCTTCAGCAGCCTAAGAGCTGGACCAAGGCAGGGAGTTCTGAGAGCTGCTAAAGGACCTGGCTGTGCACTTGTCCCTTGTCCCCAGCCTGAATCCCCCAAGGAGCCGAGAGCACAGGGTAGGCGCAGGAGGGGTTGTAGAGCTCTTAGATAAGAGGCACGACGTGACAATCAGGGCGTGCAATAACAGGGCTATCTGTCTGCCTTGTAGTAGGTTTGTACGTTCAACTCAGTAGCTCGTGCGGAGATGAGCCCGTTTCTCCACAGCGATGTTTCTGCAGGCGGTGGTTGGTGGTGGGGAGCATGTTCTTGGGGCAGGTGAGGGGCGGACCGAGGGCACGGCTGCACCGAAGCCATTTGAAGGTGTTTCACAGGCTTGCTTGTTTTCTGGAGATACGCGTGATTTTTAAGTTTCTCGGTTGACTGAACGTGAGGTATCAGATGCCTGCTGGAGGTGTGGAAGTCCTGTCTGGCCCCTGCCTGCTGTTCCTGAAGGATATAGGTCTTCTGTACGTCCTGTGCCTTATCTTGGGCTCATGCAGGTACCACGAAGCATCTCCCATGGGAACTAAACTTGGGTGGCAATGGAATTCTTCCTTGTGGCATGCAGGAAGAGGCAGTGGTAGTGCTGGGAGTGTTTCACACGTGGTTTGATAGAGGTGTGGTGTTTGAGTTCATGGTGGAAAATTTCTGAGGAGGTCCAAGTTTTTGGCTGGGGACCTAGACAAGCTACTTTTCCACTCTGAGAAACAGTGCAGTCCTGCTGGTGAAATGGCTTGGTATGTTGTGGAAGCTCTTTGTGGCACAGGATGAGTTTGGTGCTATGTTTGAGCTGGAACTTTGAGCAAGGGTCTTGTTCTTGTAGACGTAACAGCCAACTTGAGACTGTCAGGAACAGGCTGGATCATGCCAAACTAGTGTCCTTCTGCTGATGGTCTTGTAGGTTGCAGAGATATTAAGATATGCCTTTAACAAGGCTTCTGCCAGCATTTCACAGGATGTTCTAAGCAGCTCAAGGAAACACATACTTGATGACACTGCTCTAACGTGGGTGCACAACTGGTTTAGAAGCGTGCTTAGAGCAGGTGTTGATGGTACCTTATTCTGTTTGCCAAAGAAACAAGCAGATTCTTGGAACAGGGCCCTGCCTTCTGTCTGCTCAGTGTTTTGTGTTGATGGTTCAGCGACAGAAGGAGGAGAATGATTTGCAGCAGTGCAGACAGTGCCAAACTGGAACAGATGAAGTTTAGAATTCAAAAGCACCTTAAAGTGCAGACGTGATCCTGAATAAACCAAATGTCATTTAGGAATTGCAAGCGTGCTTTGGAGTTATCACCTGCATGATGATGAGTGAGGCGGTGGTTTTGGGGAGAAAAACTTGGGTGTGTTACTGGATCATAAACTGAAGTGAGGCAGCTGGTGTTGTACCGAGGGCATGAGATAATCTTCATGCTCTGCACCGTGCTCGTGGGGTCTCAGCCAGAGCAAAGCCGTGGTGGACTCTGCGCTATCAGGATAGGGAGGACCAGAGGGATAAAAATGGGACGATGGTGACAAGAATGATGAGTGGTACCACAAATGTAACCCACAGTGAAAGGTTTGAAATTGTTTTTTTGTTTTGTTTTGTTTTGTTTTTGTTTGTTTCTTTTTGTTTTTTTTGTGTGTGTGTGTAGAGGAAGGAAAATTGAAGGAAAGCATGACAACTCTAGACATGCAGCCATCGTGAAGAGAGGGAGGAAATAAATCACTCCTCAAGTCCTTTGAGGCTAAAAATGAGAATTAATGAACCTATCTGTATTGTTGTGTAGATTCAGGTTAGACATTAGAAAGAGCTTTTTGGATTAGTTAAGAGCTGGAGTTAAGCGGGGAAGGTGTGCACCTGCCAGCAGTGGAGAACAGGTTAGAGACACGTCTGCTGGAGTGGGTTTGGATTTATGGGTCCTGCCTGGGGGATCTGGTGGGTGGACTGGGTGTCCTATGGTCCAGCGTGGAGGTCTCTGGACCCTTCTGGCTGGAGCTGCAGGGCTCTGCGGTGGGGAATGGGTGAGGAGTCACTGGGGAGAGGAGGAAGGTAGGGGGATTGACTCTACTGTTTCCAGCTCTAGAAAGGGATTTGCAGGAGATAGGTTTCCCCTGTCTCCCTGGGGACAGAGCGGGGAGAAGATTGCAGGAGAAGTTGTTAATGCCTCTGTTCCCCTTATAGAGGAAATGATTTCGCTTGATGGCTGCTACATGTCCCTTGGCTTGGGTTCCTGCCACTGCTGCCCCTGTCCCTTGTAACCTATGTATGTAACCTACGTATTTCTTACCGTGCTGTAGCGCACATAGGAAAATCCATGTAACAACAGCTGGTGTGAGGCCTTATGAAAGGGGGAGGTGATATTTATTTTAAACAAAATTGATTTAGTCCCGACTGTCCTAGCAACACACTCACAAGCACTGGGATGCGTGTGCGCCATGCGAAGGACGAGAGACGCCTGCTGTCAAGTCTTCAGACTTGCTCATTGTCCTTAATGCCTTATTTTGGATATCTCCGGGGTTTAGTTCATCATCCTCTTCCCCATATCCCGACAAGAACAGTGTATTTGACATGCTGTGATATTGCTGTGGGTCTTGTGCTGGCTGTCGTCACGCTGTGGTTTCAGCGCAGCGCAGACCTCCGGGGCTCGGTGCAAACCGCACGCTCCTTAGTGCCTGCCAGTTATGTTCTTGGATATCGATACAAGCCTTTGCAGCCTTTAACAAGGAGTTTGCCATAAGCCACGCTTGTATTGGCAGAATCCGAAAGCCAAAATTCGAAATTTCGTTGCGGTGGTCTGAGAGAGCCGCCCGCAATGCCCCTGCGTGCACCGCTGCACACGCAGGCAATGTGGGACATGTTGCGTGGGCTGGGCAGAGGAGAGCTGCTGTCCCCCTTCCCTGTGTCCCCACTGTGTGCCCCACAGACATGAACGCGTGTCCTCCGAGCAGAGCATCACGCTGGCCTTCAGTGCTGGTGGCACTCGGGTCACCAGAGCGCAGCACCAGTCCTGGATGGACTGCCTGCACCTGCAGAAGAAGAACTGTTGGGCTTCACGCTCACTGGAGAGGCGTTTAGGTTTGTCCCTCCTTCATCTTCATTCATCTGGTGGTTGCGGGGAACATGGACAGGAGAGACCATTTAATAGGTTGGGATGTTTGTGTTTTTATTTTTATTTTTTTTTCCCTGCTCTTGTGTTTAAGAGCACTTGGGCAAATTTCTCCTATTCTCTCAGCATCTCCAGAATCCTGGGGCCTGGAAGGAGCAGGCTGGGGTGTGCTTGCAGGTGGCATGGACAGGGAAAACCATTGCTCGGCTGTGGCCCTACTGCTCTGCACTCCAGCAGTGCAGAAGGGAAAGCTCACTTTGTATTTTGGGTTGGTGAAGACAGAAGTGTGGAGCTGGCATGCCAAGGCAGAGACTCCTCACACCTCTTCAGCAGCCCTGCTAGTGCACAGTCCAAAAAATACCATGGCCCTTGCCAGAAACCTTGAATCTCTGAGGGTCCTACATGGTATTTTAGAGAAAAGTCAAGGTCTCTGTTATCTCCTGCCCTGATCCTTCATGCAGCTTCTGAAGAACCACCTCATGGTCTTGGCTGGCAAGATCTGATGGTGCTTCTCTGCGTGTGGAGGAGTTTCCTTGCTTCCCCCTGTAAGCTCGTGCCTCTGTCCTGCTCTGGGAACCACAACATTAGGCACTGAGTTGCAGGGGAGCAGAGATGCTGTGGCACGGACCCACCCCTGTCCCACCTTGCAGAGGCTTTTTGGAAGACAGATGCCCCGGGTGCAGCCCAGCACGGGGCCCTTCCCCCTCCCTGGGCTCAGGGATGACCTCTCCTTTTTTTTGCAGTGTGTTTGGCTCTTGGCTTAGTGTTTGCAACCATGACCCTGCAGAAATGCACCCAAAAGGGATGTCAGCCCTTTGATGGCCAACCTGAAGCCCTGGCTAGGGCTGGAGGCAGAACCATGGGCTGCACAGATCTCTTCTCCTAGGATTCACAGAGCATTGGGATTTGATGTCATTTGAAAGAATTTCCTGTGCATTTTTTCCCTTCCAGCAAGTGAAGTGGAAGAAGGCGTGTGAGCAGTTTTATGATGCATCTTCATTTCTCTGGATGTGGGAGCATGAGTGCAGGACTGCTGATGCCTCCTCCTGCAGCCCCCATGGATGTACAGGCTGTTGTTCACAATTCCCAGAGATTTGTAGGCAGCAGGAATCCCCTGGATCTGAGAAAAGCTGAGATTTACCTGCCTGGGCAGCTGTAATAGGACTTTACAGAGCAGTAAAATACTCCAAGACATAGTGGCTTCCCACAGGTGTAGTGCTGTAGGAGAGAAGGTGTTGTGCTGAAACCAAACGGCTCAGTGACTTTTGGGGTGTACCGTCTTGCTCGTTACAGGCTCATTAGCACCACGGTGCAGGCACTGGGTGTTTGCCTGCTGAATTCACCCAAACTCTTCTGTATTTGGTAGCACCGTAAGACTCCACAACGGTCTTTTCAGGCACGCTCACATGCCTGAACACACAGGAGCTGCTGATAGCAGTGCTCCGGCTGAGAAAACCTTCTTATTTTCTCTATTTTCAATGCCAGCTTTTTGCTTTTGGAACCGTAGAGCACAAATTTAAGGAAAAGAGTATCTGAGGAAAAGCAGGACTTCTGCCAGCCTGAGGGACGTGCATATACCCTAGAAATCTTGTTGAGTGAGAGTCGGTGGAAGGGAACAGTCTCTAGCTCTAGAGCAAGCATTGCCATGTGTGTTGTGGGCTGCTCCAGTTCCCAGGAAGCTGGACTAATGCATGGAGGTCTGTCCAGCCTGACTCAGTCCTCTCTATCCCACCAGAGGGACTTGGAGGGCAACCAAAATGCTAAGACATCCGAAAACATGGATACATTAGCAAACAGAAACCAGCTGGTCCTGAGAAGACCACGCAAAGGGTCAGTGGGAGAGAGTGATTCCCTTCTTCCTTCTGCATCATCCCGGGCAAAGGCCAAGACGGACACAAATAGCATCCTGGGATGTTTAGGTTCAGCACAAGAAGATTTTTCTAACATGAGATTAGGGAAAGGTTGGCATGGTTGTGCAGGCCGTGAGATCTTCTGGCACTGGGAAGTTTGAAGGCAGAGCTGGAGCAGCTCCAGCCAGGACAGTTTCAGCTGTAGCTGATCCCACCATGGGCATGGGTTTAGCAGCCCCATGGGGAGCAAGAGAGTGTTCCCTCCAGCCTCTCTCTCTCTCTCTGCCCTTTCGGCTCAATGCGTGATATTATGCGCTGATGCTGGAGTTGCAGTTACTCACCCTTCCTCCTCAAGAGTTTTCAGTTCTGCTTACAGAATGTGCTGAGAAAAAGCAAAACACAGCCATAAAACTGGAGACAGATTCTCCCCTGTAGCTAAACGAGGATGCTGGAAGGCAGAGGGGAGGGAATTACGAGCTCTTCATTCGGAAGGAGCTGTGTGTTGAATCCCACTGTGGCCAAAATTATAGCATCTCTTGGACTGCTCTAAAATTTACAACCTTGGAAAAAGCAGCTTATCAGCTTGCAGAGGCTGTTGTTTCGTTGGAGATGCATCTTCAGGTGTGTTCAAGCACCAGAGCTTGATTTAGCTCTCTTCTCGAGTTGGTGATTGGGAATGTCAGCTTGGGTGAGGAGATCTGGGGACAAAAACAGGTTCCACATTGTGCAAGCTCACCAGAAATAAAGGGAGGAAGGACTCAAATACTGCAGGTTTCCTGCTTTCTGTGCTTCCATTTATTTTTCTCTCTCCTCCTGTGAAAATAATGTGTGAAATCTGGGGAATCCAGCTGGAGCCGAAGGATGCGATGGGCCCTGACGTGGTGAAGCGCTTCCCCACTGGAAGCCTGGCCGGGAGGGTTGCCCTGTGGCTCGCTGTGCTCTCCGATGGCATTTTGCTTCTGCTGCTCCTTGCCCCTGCAGCGGTGATGGCAACTGGAAGAGCTATGGCGTGCAGCCTGCAGCACAGATGGGCTGGGGTGGCACGGGGGGGATGTTTCAGTCCCTGTACAACTTGTACAGCATTGAACATGAAGCCAGTGAAGTGAATTGGGGGTGGGCTCTTGGCAGGCACGGGCTTGCATAGGTGGTAAACTCATCCGTCAATTGCGACTGCCACATCTGATGTCCCTGGAGAATCTCTCCCTTGCGTTTGAAGGACCACTGCTTTTTCCCGATGCCAAATTTTCTGATTGCTGTATTATTTCCACATTTATTATGGGAGGGAAGAGAGTGAAAACAGTTGGTTAAAACACGGGACCGTAAAACTCGAGCGTTTTTCCCAAGCTGTTTATCTCTGACCCTCAGCCCAGTTCTTGGCTCTAAAGGGATTGTATGCATACCAGTCCTGGGTTTGTTTTGGGATACGCTTGGAAGCGGGACCCCATGTTATTTCTTCTTGGCATCTCATGAGCCTGCTGTGCTGTAAGCTCCTAGAGGATGGTGCATGTCCCTGGTCTAGCACTTATGACAGCCGAGTCTCTCTCCCACCCCATTCTGAACTGGTTTTCTGCTGGTAAACAGCAATGCAATGACACCTTTTGTGCCCTTGCTCCAGCTGGCATTGCTTGGCAGTCCCACCCTTTTTAACCCAAAGCTGATTCCTGAGCAGACGTGGGCCAGCCAAGGCTAGTTGCCAGGTTGGTGCAGTTACTTAGCTCCCTGTGAAGAGTTCACTTCTGCAGCCTGGATTCCCACCTGCTCCCTCCAAACAGCGCTTTCCAGATCAGAGCTTTGCTGCCATCTTCTCTCTGTGGTCCACAAAAGACAGAACTGCCATAAAATGATCACACCTGGTAGTACAGCAAGCTCCTGATGTACCCATGAAGAGATCCTGATGTTGGACCCAGCAGACGGCAACCACCAACATGCAGAGCTCCAAATAAAATACATTCCCACGTGGCTTTCAGTCCTCTGACAGAGATGTTTCCCAGTGTGATGCTGCCATGAAAAATGGAAGCCAAAAACATATCATTTCTGAAGTAGCAGTGCTAGGAATGCTGCTGCCAAATGCAAGAGTGAAGCAAATACACCCGGAGGGGCTTTGTTCTGGTTCTGACTTTTCTTCCTGTTAGATGAGAACTAAACATTGCTCAGTTCATCTCATTGAAGGGCTGGATGAAAGAAATAGATCTAATGGTGGCTGAAACCCTGAGCCAGCAATGTCAGCCAAAGCCTGCAATCACCGCTTGTGTTGCCAGCCCTCTGGGAAGGCAGAGGGGTCGTGCAGGGGTTTTGCTGTGCAGAAACAAGGAGGCAGCCGGGTGTCAGAGCCCCCCGCCAGCACCCGCACGCGGACGTTGCTCCGGGAGCACCTGCAGGTCCAGCAGTGGGCTCCTGTAGGAGAACCACCGGATGCCTCTGAAAGCCTTTGGAGAACACTTGGGAAAGTTTGAAATGGCCGGATCTTTTATCAGGTCTAATTTTGCTTTTGCATGATCTCGATTTTGCTGTGAGAGCGCTTGCCTCTTACTGATTTGCCTTCCAGCAGGACGGGTAAGAGGGGATGCGGCTGCCGCTCAGTGTGGTGCCTCCGCTGTGGCCTGCATCTGGCTTCCACTTGGTTCTTGCATGAGTTGCTGCTGTTTTGAATGACAAATGAATTTCTTTCTTGTGTATTTTCCCCCTTTTCTTTCTTTTTCAACAGGTTTCCTGAAGGAACAAAGATTACGCAGCATGACCTCTGCTTGTTGGTCCCTCAAGTAGCTCCTGGCCAATTCCAAATAAACTTTACATATGGGGAGAGCTGTGAAAGGTATTACAAGTTCATAAACAATGTAAAAACCTGTGCCTGGGCAGGCAAAGAAAAGTGTAGGTCATTTCCCACCCTGTTTTGGCCAGCTGGCTCTGGCTTCAGTATTGGGTGGGAATCCAGGCTTGCTTAACTGTGCTGCTCGCAGAGCTTCTAACTCTTGTTTTATTTTTCAGGTACAATTTTAGGAGTGACTTTAGTGATCCAGAAATATGATCCATTGCATTTTTCATTTTGTTTGGAAAGGCTAGGCTTGAAATTACAACAGGGAGCCTTTGCAGGTAGGAGGTCCGTCTTCACTGGAGGGAACCAGTAGATTTGATGGCTTCCTTGCTAGAGATGAGCAGGGGATTGCATTGGGGTCGGGAAACACAACCAGCCTCATCAGTAGGTTGGGCTGGAGAAGGATGGAAGGACCGCACTCACCTTCTGTTGTCCTTCACATTGCGTTTGCAGCAGTGATCGCATGCTCTCGCTGCTGTGATTATGCAGCTTGAACTGCTGCTCCTTCAAAGCCTGTTCAAACCGACGTGAGAAGACACTCCCACCGACAGTCACGCTCTCCTCGAAGTGCCTTGCTTATGTTTTTTTCTTCCAGTAGACAAAGCATGAGGGATATAAATCAAAAGTGACAAGCAGAGTGCATGAAACAGGCTACTTCAGCGCCCATACTGAGGGGAACCTCATAAAGTCCTTAGCAGCAGCCAGGAGATTCCAGGTTTGGCTGTGAGACCTCAGCCCATAAAAGTTCTTGGGATAGCTCTTGTGTTTTTCTCCCCCCCAGCCCGAGTGAGAGGAAACCTTTTTCCTTGTCTCACTTACTGCTTCTGTTGATGCCAGATTTCCCTGTGTGAATGTGTTTCTTTTCCTCCGCACCCTCAGATTATACTTTCTGTTGGTTGTTACCCAACTCTGTGGCCTTTAGATCCTGGATCTCAGCGCTGAAATAGCCTCCTTCCAGATGAAAAGGAGGGATAAGGAGCTAAAAAGCTGTGGGTTTCACTTCTTTGTCAATTATGATACTTCCTAGGCTCTGTGGTTGGAGAAGTGCAGAGCTCAGGAAAAATCCAGAATGAAGACTTGGCCTCAGCATCAAGGATTTCCTTTCTGAGATGAGCTAACTGTTGTTGCACTCTCCGAAGTAAGGATCTCCCGCTGTTTTATGTGATCGTATTGCATTTTTTTTTATGTTACACACCTCATCGAAGGGGCATCTGAGCACAGTTTTCTCATGGAAAGTGCAATTGCTTTCTGGAAGGCGTTGCTGCAGAATATTGCTCAATCCAGGCACTTAGCAAAATTCAAAAGGAGGTCGAATGTTCGTATGGGTCACATTAGTCCAGACCTGTAAGACCATCATGCTAGCAAGTTTTGGAACAGATCTGGATCTGGATAGTGCTTTCAGGCTGTAAGTATTCTCTAGTGCTTAGGAGACCCTCATGGGCAAGACATTCCCTTGTACCTGCCTCCCTGATGTCTTCCTGCACCTTCCCAGGCTGGAGAAAGCGTGGCTCTGAGGCAATATGTGTCTGTATTTTCTTTGCTGTGACTGAAACTTCCATTTGCAGTGTATGTAGACTAGCTGAAATGTTGTAAGCAAGATGCTCCTGACAGATGTCACGCCTGTCCCAGCTCTGGGAGCGGAGGAGCAGCCAGCTCAGGGGGCTCTCGTAGGGAGAGCTGGGGCTGCAAACCTCCAGCCCCTTGCTGGATGCCAGGATTACGTGGGCTATCTTCTCATTTCATTCGGGAGGCCATTCTCGTTCTCTTCTCCCTGCCCTGTGTTACAGGGCTAAGGAACAGCTGTGTGAGGGTCCCAAACCCTTGTGAGCAAGGAGCAGAATTAGGCACATGTGTGGGGCTTGGGTTTCCCCACCCCTACAGGTAGGGAAGAGACAAGTACCTCTGATGGCCACCATAGCTGTGTTCCTCACAGCCCCTGCTACAAATAAAGCCATCAAAGGGGACAGGAGGAATCTGCAGGCAGCACAGGAGAATGATGAGAGGAGCAAAACTCACAGCCGCCATCCTCTGCCTGGGTCCTGGGGTCATCACTTTGCCCTGGGGAGAGGGAAGGAGGTGTTTGGTACCTAAACAAGCTGGCACGGAGTGAAACACCTCTGAGCCTCAACCAGTGAGCCCCGTGTGACAAATGAATCCATCCATCTGTCCATCCATGGTGGACTTAGAGATGGCTGTGATGGGAGTATTTAGAAGGCTGGCTCATCAGACCAGTTTTGAACTGTAAAATTAAACTTTGCTAAATTTTCAGCAGGCTTCTTGCTAATGGTTGATTCTTCCACAGTGTTAATCAGCATCATGCAGATGAAAGACTCAGCCCTCAACAATCCCGTGCGCAGTGGCTATAAACACATGAAGCTGATGGACGCTGCGCGGTGAGCGCTGGTGGCTGTGGTCTTGGTTGCTTCTGCTCACCAAGCTCAAGGTGGCAAAGTCTGGGAGATCAAATCAGAACTAAACAGTGCTTGTTTTCTTTTATTCCTCCAATTTCACCGATATTTTTATGCTACTGCTCAAGCCCAGAAAGGGAAAGGGTGTGTGTAGGGGGGTGCTCCTCTGCTCCTGATACTGCTTATCTTGTTTTCTTTGTTTTGCCAGCCACCCCCCTTGCATTCTGGGGGGATGCTCTGCCTTTTTGCAGCCACTTGGGTTTGTCTTGTCCTCCCGCCAGCAACTTTTGTTTCCTGGATGCCTCCTAAGTGCACCTACAGCATCTCAGTGTGCCCCTTTGGTGATCGCAGTGCTCACATACATATGCAGAATTGCATCTGGCTATGCCATCAGCATTACAAAACACAAGTAAAATAGTGACACTGTTTTAGTAAGCTTATACTGGGGTTCAAAGCAAGTTAATATTAACTTTTCACCATGTTTATAATCTATAGGTGTCTGCGTTGGCTACGCAGGCTCTGTGCGTGGGTGCACGGGCACCGCGACACGGCTCACTGCTCCGCTTTGCGTTTCGTCTTCCCCGCACGGATTGCGGGGGCTGAAGCTTCCCTGGAAGCAGGGCCAGGTTTGCACCCTCCCCTCTCCACCCTCAGCACCACCACCACCCGTGTCCCACTCTGCGCGGGGTCCCGAAGCCGCGGCGCTCCCCGGCAGAGGGCAGTGACAGACGGACAGACACCCGCACAACGTACGCCAAGCGCTATTTTGCTCTTCTCCGCAGCCCTTCGGCCAGGGATGCCGAGCCAGTTAAGCTGTAGCATAAGCTGCATACTTAACTGCTTTGCTGGATGCGGCCGGGCTGCTCAGGAGCTGGCAGGATCAAGGCTCGGTCTCCCGTTTCCCCAGCTGACGACGGGGACAGTGCCGGTAGCTCCAGGCTGTAAAATCAGAGCTGGCTGTGGGTCTCCGGTAGGATGGGGGTGGGTTAAAGAGGTCCCTGCGGGATGCTAATTCTTGCACAATTCTTGGTCAGGGAGGATTTGTCTCTGACATAATTTATTTGGAGTGAATGTGGAGGATTTTGAGTTTGTGGAGGATTATTCTGACCATAGATTTTTGCCTGAACAAATACACCGAGAGCTGATCACTTGGGAGGTGATGCCAGAAGAAAACTGCCCCCGAAAATGTGTGTAAAGGTACTAATTTCTTTTTAATTTTCCTAGCCACTTCTTCCTACCTTTCCTTTCCCTGCTGGTCTCAGACCCCCTCACTCAAAGCCTCACACATAAACAAATGCACACAAACAAAACCTGTGTGTTTGACCCACCGGTGGGTGAAACTTGAAGCAGAAGAGCTCAGATATCACATTCAGCATTAGCCTGCTAGAAATCCAGGAGGGTCTTTCTATAAATTGACTGTCTCCTGGTTTGCCTTGCATAGTTCAGTGTCCTCTTTATACTGTTCTTGTGAGGTCTCAGAAGCCACGCAGCAATGGGCCTGGTTAGCATTTAGATGGGAGACCTCCAAGAGCTTTGGGTTGTTGAGAAACAAGTCTTGGAGGTTCAGTAAGTGGCATTTTCCTCTCTTGAGTCAGTGTTGAATGAGCGCCCATTCCAGCAGCAGCAGATGTCATTCTTCAGCGCTGTCGTTCTGGCACTCAAAAGCTCTACAAAGTTAAAGCCCATCTTGTCAACATCAGATGCACTGAGATACACTGGGTGCCTGTTAAAGAGGAGAGAGACATACACAGGACACGGTCCCGTCACGGTGCCCGGAGTGACAGATGGGACCCTTGTGTTTAAGGTTAGAGCAAAAATGATTTTATTTTTAATACAGCAATGGTCAGACTAGGCAATGCTAGAGGAAGGAGCTTGGGAAGGAGGGATTCGAGTCTGTCTGTGCTTTTCTCTTTGGCATGGTAGCATCAAGCTGACAGCAGCTGGTCCTGGCCCGTTTCTCCGAGGGCTGCCTTACTTCTCTCACAGTGCCTGTTGCTCTTGCCTGTCACTTGCTTTTTTTCTGAAAGCAGACTATCTGTCCAGTGTATATTTGCACCAGATTCTTCCTCGAGGTCAATATTATTTCTAATTTACACTTGATGATGCAGAGCAGAAGACGGAGAAGATGAGGATGATCTCCTCAAGCAGGAGCAGGAAAAATTACACCCAGAGAGTTTCTTGACTTGAGTAAGCTGGATGTCTGGATGGGAACAAGCTCCAGAAGTGAAGGGCTTCATCTTGGTGAGGCAACAGAAAGAGCTTAATTTGGCAGAAGTTAACTCTTCTGAATGTTGCCAGTGACACCCTGAAAGTCACCACAAGCTGTAGACAATTTCAAAACTGGCTGCACAGTAGAATATGGAGCAGGGGAAGGTTTCTGTGTTAGAGCAAAGAGGCTGTATAACATGGCTCCTTTTTGTCTCTGTGGATCCTGTGCCAGCATACGGGCCTACAGGTGCAGGAGGTCCACGTGGTGGCTCCGGGCAGGGTGACATGCTGGCAGGAGAGGTGCTGCGCAAGGAAGGAGTGCAGATGGATAACTCTCCTCCTCCTCAGAAATAAATAAAGCAGAAGAGAGGGTGGTTCTTGCTCTTGCTTCAGTGCTGGGGACAGCCTGGCCTCTGGGGCCTGACCCTAATCACTCAGTGACTCCAAATGGTCCATGGGCTAACGTGGCAGGGGACAGAAATTACACCCACTGCAAGTTTGCCTGTGGAGGCTTCCCACCAGTGGGGAGTTAACCAGTGACTGCCAATGCTTCGGCAGGGGTATTGTTACAGTCCATTTCCATAGCCTATTTTAGCTTTTTTCCACCTCAGGGAGAAACAAGAAGCCCGATAATAGATTTTTCCTGATTTCATCCCCAGACTGACGTGGGTGGAGAGGCTGCAGAGATTACTAAGGACACATCAGAGGTTTTTTGGTGTCCTAGAAATTCAGCGTGAGCGCCTTGAGTCAGGTCTGTTTTGTTTTAAAAGAGAACATGAGCTGTTGGACCTGGCGCTGTGGGATGCTGACAACACCTGGCAGAAGGGTTATGCTCAGATCAGGACGACTGCATGTGTTTAATTTTGAGCTGGAGGAGGAGACCTATGGTGAGTCCTGGGTCAGTGACAATGAAGTCTGGACTCCAGATGTGCAAAGCCTGGCAGTGCAAGACGGGAAGGCTGTTTAGAGAAGAACATTTTGGAAGTCTGGGGGAGTGCACAGTGGGATACTAGATCTCAAATTAAATCTTCAGCCAAGAAGGGAGGAATCTAGCAGCAGTTTTATCAGGCTGGGCTACTGCAGGAATTGCTTCAGCTGCAGGCCAGGAGTGTTGCTGAGAAATTGGCTCTAGCAGCAGCCTTATCTGATGGGTCAAGGCAACGGCTTCCAGATTTTGCAAAGCAGTTCATCCAAATTCAGGGTGATGAGGCAGTGAGCCTGCTCGGGGTTGCTTGGTGAACTTTTCTAGGTACCCAGTGTTGAGTGGTGCTTTCGACTGAAGGTCGTGCATGTTGGGAAGCAGTACTGCAGAGACAGCAGGGACGCACTGCTGCCAAAAAGCTGCTGAGCATCTGTCAGTTTTGAAAGCTTAACAATCCTGATTGACTTACCCCTATGGACACCAAATGGGAAGGAGGTTCTACAGCAAATGAGCGGCAGGGGCTCTTTAGTTGTAAAATTTCATGCTTAAACGCCAGCTATTGACATTGCCAGCTCCTCAGATACGAGTGTGAGATGGCCGCGGATCACTGGAGCAGCAGGCAGCATCTCCTGCTGCAAGGTCACCTCTCCCCGCCTGACCCCATCCATTGCTGGTGCACTTTGCAGACATTCGGTGCCATCTGTGACACGAGTTGTCACGGCCTCTGTGCTTGCCACTGATGAGGGATCCATTTCCAGAGCAAAACCCAAGTGTTTGACAGCACCGTGACTGTCTTTGTGCGGGGTGTGAGAAATATGCAATATCAAAACATGTTTTGAGTCTTTTGTGAGGATGGTGGCTGTGGGTAGGGATGTTTCTGGTGTGCCTCCCTCTCTGCTCATGCTGTTCTTTAGCCCAATGTGCATTGCATGGTAGAAATCGTGCTCCTTTTTAAATTAGGTGTTTAAACATTTTCTTGTAAGGAAAAGCCTTAAAACAGAAGGCAAACCCAGTGCTACAGAGAGGAGGTGCCCACAGGCAGGTAGCACCTTGCTAGTGGGAACCCTGGTCCCTACAAATGTCAGGCATCTTCAGGAGTAAGCAGCAGCTGCAAGAATTTTAGAGATTTTGAATTAAACACTAAGAGTACATGTTATACATCTCTTAGATGCCCAATATCGTTAGTGGATGCAGACCCCCTAAACAAGATGTGCCCTTGAGAAGCTCAAGAGGGAAGAAGTAGCTTGTATTCAGGGCAGGTTTTGAAGGGAATGTGGTGAGGAAAAGGACAGCCAAAATACAATTTGAGCACTGTGTCTTTTGCGCTTTCAGTGGGTCAAAAAGGCAAGTGGGAAAATAAAAACACACTTTTATTATTGAGGTTGTTAAGGGTGTGACTTTGGAGGGGGCTGCACCATTCCCCAAAGAAGGTCCAGAGCTGACCTGTTGGCTTGCAAGTTGATGTCCATCAGGGACGTGCTCATCTCTGGGTGTTTTCAATCAAACTGCTGTTGGAAAGCTCTCAAAATCAAGAAGTCACTCCCTCCCTGGCAAAAATTTTGGGCATGGCCACCTGATTCAGTAGAGAGGCCCAGCAGCCAGTTGGTCATGGAGATCATGTGCTCCTCTCTGCTCTCAAGGGATTTCCCACAGGCCATCATTGGCAGACATCAGCTTCAAAGAGTTGCAGGGACATTTGTGTAGGAGCTCTGTTGGCTTTGGTGGTAAGCTGAAGGTTTCAGCTTAGGTTCGCCCACTAACTCAGGTCCTGAACTTTAAAGCAGCAGCTGGTCTAAGCTCCCTCTGAAATCAATAGGGAGAGACGAGTCACACTGGACCTAGAGTGAATCATCTTCACAGGCTATAAAGAAAACAGAACAGTGAGACAACTAATTAAAACTACAGCTAGATAGGATGAAGTCCATCACCAGTCCTTAGTGCTCTGGGCTGAGATCTGAAATGTTTTGACTCTTGGGAAGCACCATATCCACCAGCTTTTACCTATTTCTTTTCCAAGATTACCTCAATAATATCGCTCATCCCTGTAGCCCTTGGCGTGGCCCAGAATCCTATTGCACAAGGTGTTACACCAGCACATCCTGTTGCCATCCTGCTCCTGAGTGTTGATGGAAGTGCTTCCAGGAACCTCATAAAAGTTGAGTTTCACTGTTAAAAATCACAGATGTCAGCAGCAATAAACCCTGAGTGAAGCTCCAACTCCAGGCCCTCCAACATAGATCCGAGTAGGGGATCCCATGTTGGTCCTGACTCTGACATCCACCTCTCTCCTTCTGCACCCCAGTCCCAGTCCCTAGCTGGCTGCAGAAGGTCTAGTAAATTCAGGAGTGCTTTTTAAAGTGGTTTCTTAGCAAGAAACTATATGCTGTATGGGGTGCTGTACGACCGGAGAAGAGGTACCCTGCCCCACAGAGCTCACGCGTCACGATGTAGCATCTCAGCTCAGCCCTGTGAGCACTCCTTTCCTTCAAAGCCATTGCAACCTGCCAGGGAGCTCCCAGGAGAGCCTTAGGAGCAGGTTTTCAAGAGTTAGTGTTGTGGGGACCTTCCCATCGACAGGTGTGGGGCAAACGGCCAGACGACAACTCAGAGCATAGCAGGGAATGGGGCAAGCCCTTACAAGGGAATGTACAGTATGCCGGGCACACACAGGCACCGTCCATCAGCAAGTACAGTAGCAGCCTGGAATAATTTGGCTGGGTAGCCCTGTATGAGCGAACGGTCCTGAAATAGGCTGATAGTCTTGATGTTATTTTTGTTGCGCTGGAAACCGCAGCCCTGGCATCCTGTGTGGCTGCCGGCTCCCAGGTGGCTGCGCTGGGGCGGGTGGCCCTCTGCATCTCAACGTGGGAGGCGAGGAAGCTGCCGTTCAGCAGGCAGAGGAGGGCTTTTTGGAGGGAAATAGTGACAGATTTGTAAGAACCCAAATGAGCTTGCAATGCTCCGGAAGGGAGCAATACGAGCATGGTGTGCTTATGATGCTGAGGACCAGAGACTGAGGAGAGGGGGCCCATGGAGGCATCCTGTCTCCCTTCTTGCACTGCTACATCACATGGCTTGTGGTAGAGTTTGTTGCTGCAACAACCTTTTTTTTTCAACAGTCCATGCTACACAGTAAATGCTTCTGTCAGAGCTACCATCTTGAAATCCATCTCAAATTGTAAAATATCTTCCAGAGTGACAGTCTCCACTGGGAACTGAACAGTGGTCAACTGATTTCCTGGTTCAGTCAAAGGCTGGCCTAAAAGAAATCCCAGGGTTGTAGCCTAAATCACTTAAACCTATGGAGTCTGAGGTCTGTAGAAACTTCCTGACCTCAGTGATCCATTTTAAGCCCAAATCTCTGATTTTCATAGCTTAGCATGAGGCAAACTTTAGCTGGTGAATGCTCACAAGCATATTTACTGGAAAAAAAGGTGTTAAGCCTAAAATTTCATATAGGAAAGTTGTGAGGAAAGCTGAGCCAAGCTTCACATATGAGGCAAACACTGACTGATTGGGTCCTCAAAATGCATGGCCACTTTTACAAGGCGATGACGATTTCCAGATTGCATGTTCCTACATGATTGGAGTGGGGGTGAAATGGGCTGACTTGCTGTCGTTAGGTTTCAAGGTGGATCCCTTTTTCTTACTGCACATGGACGATATGCAAAGCAAGGAAATTGAAATTGAGCCAGGATTAAAATTTAGGGACTTGTGAGTCTTCAAGTAGCTCTCAAGTAGTAGTAATGTTTGAACACATGGCAGTTGCACCTACTGAGGTCCCTGCGGAGGAGCTGCACAGTGGCCGGGAAGTGACACATGATCATAAAGAGGAGAAACATCTCCAGAAATAGAAGCACATTTAGCTGTGGTGTGTGCCCCACCTGTGCTCCTTTACTTACGGGGTACAAAAAGCATGGAGGGGTCACCTCCTTTCCTCCTTCTTGAGGCTGTTACACAGAGCTGGGGCTTGTTATCCTTCATGGGAGGGCATGGAGAGAGAGGTCTTCCTAGGGTACATAGGAGATGTTCCCATGCAAGAATGTTTAAGCACCTCATGTTCCTGTGACTCCCTTGTAAGGGGAGGCTGTTCCTCTGTTATAACAGAGAACTGAAAAACGAGTATACTAGATGAATACAGAGGGAGGAAGGGGGTTGTAGGGAATTCACAGGTTCCACAAAGTTCCGTCTGTGAATTCCCCATCTACTGCTCTTGGAGTTAAATGTCACGGCTCACTTATGCTTGTCACTACTGTGAGCTGCTGCGAACACTTTCAAATTAAGTTACATCTTGCTAAAACACCATCGATATGGGCAAGAGAAGAAATATTTGTCATGGGCTTCTCTCACCCATGCCTCCCTTCTCTTACTGAGAAGCCAAAATTTAGTTCCTACCTTTGGAACCAGCATCCAGGTTTCTCTTGCAACTTTCTATCCTCCTTAGGAAGAATCAAACCCCTCCCATGGCCCTTCCAGCGAACTTTCTGCCTGGAAACCCAAAGCTGTGACTTCATTTTGAGCCTGAAGGGGCCAGCTCTGGATTGTGTCAGGCAGGATGTCCTGGGACTCAATGTCTTGAAGAGAAGTGATGGATAGAAAAAAAAAAAAAAGAAATAAAATGCCATTTTTCTTTCATTTCCCAAAGGCCTCCTTAACACTGTTTCATTTTGAAAAAAAAATGTGTGAGAGCTGTGTGCTGGAATGGGAAGATGGTCTCAATTCACAAGTGTGGGGTTAGCTCCTGGACTTGTGCTACTCTCCTTCAGGGCATGCGGTGAGGGGAGAATGTCTTCGGGCAATACAGAATGGAGAGGACATTCACATGCCCCCTGCCTTCATCTCCTTTGGGAGGAGTGGGAACGTGTTCCTGAAGTCTGTAAACCAAGTGCATCTGAGGTGAAAATGGTTTTGGAGTAAGTATTAAGCTTGTAATACATGAGCTATTGCACAGTTGATTGTTGCACAGCTACAAGAGTGCATTTCTCTCTGTTGTTAAAGTCAATTAAATTGTTTTCCTCTAGATGCACTTGTAGATGTGGTGGAGCCTCTCATGAGTCTCTTGGAATCAGGCGAGTTACGTGAAACGGATCCTCTCCTGAAGGTCCCTCATCCAACATCTCTTGCTCATGTTTTCTGAGTCTCCAATGGTCAGAAAGATCCTGAAAATACTTGAATACAGTGGGCCAGAAAAAGAGCTTGAGGGGTTTTATGTAAGATGATTCTGTGCCTGTGAGAGCAACTGTTGATTTTTATTAAACCATACCATGAAATGAGTGCTGTGCTTGGTAACAGCATTCCCAGGATCTAACCTACATGTATGGAGGACTTGAGAGCAGTATATGAGTTTTAAGTTCAGTAGTTAGACCTTTCACCTACGCATCTACCCTGAATTGGCTTTATTGAGGGATTTTTTAAAAAACAATCAGATTAAAATATTCCTAGTGAACTTTGTCTGCTAAATATGCAGTATATGGGGAACATATGATATGGGGTGTGGTAGGAAGGGTTTATTTGCTCTCATTTAGGATGACTGCAATAATATAGTATAAGAAAGATGTGAAAGATGACGTAGCCTAGAAGTTTTTACGGAATGAATCTGAGTTACAGTACCTGAGTCATCTAAACTATACTCAGGTTATCTTGGGGATGTCAGGGAACCCATATATTATATATATTTCTGCATCACATGTATTTAGGCACAAACCTACTTCTGAAATCTTTTCAAAAGTGTAATCTCATAATGGGGTCTGCCTTTCAGCAAATCTCCAGCTGCTAAGCCAGAGCTTTCTTGTGGCAGGAGGAGGAAAAAAACCTATGTAATGAGCATGTTTTTTGGAGCACCTAATTTTTTCCTCCAGTAGATTTATTGTTTAATCTTCTGTCAGTATTGAGGGTTGGTGGGAAGTGTTCAGAGCTCCTTGGGAAAGCTGGACTCTCCTCTTTCAGCTGCCACCTGATGTTTCAGAGGGTTGCCTCCCTTCTGCTAGCACTACCCATGCTAGGGGACAGACGAGACCGCCAATGCCACGGCCATGCCCAGCACTGCTGTGCCAGGGCTGCACTGTGGCTTTCCTGTCCTTCCAAAAGCGAAGGGAAGGACCTCTCTCTTTGCTCCATGGGCTTTGTTAGGGCTTTGTTCCACTTCCACCTTCGTCTTTGGAAGGCCAGGGTTGTGACATGGTGGTTGCAGCCAGGATGTGTTATGTTAGTCGCTCTTGACAGCAGGAAAGGTAAATCTTACTGTTCTTCTCCACCTGGTCTTCTGCCTGGGTCCCATCATTTCCTTACCTCTCTCCATAGGATGAGCACGCTAGTTCAACCCCTTCCTCATCAAGGCAGTGATCTCCAGTTTTACTTGCACTTTGGAGAAGGCCTGGGCTAGCTCTGTGGAGCAGGGACCATGGTTCCTCATCAGCACGTTTTGCAGTGAAGTCCTGGTGGGCACCAGCACAAAACAGGTAACAAAAATGGCCTAATTCATGAAAAAGCTTACAGTAGGCTTTTTTTCCCCTTAGCTACATTTTCAAACACAGACACTTTGACAGGACAATGGGGCAGTGTAGGTCAAGACTAACATTTGTAGCTATATCCCTGTATTTGCCTATGTGTCTAGCATAGTGGTACCTGCACTGTCGTAAGAACGTGGGTGTGGAACTAGGATGCATCGCTTGGATGTGCACCGTGATCCTTAGTGTTTCAGACAGAAACAACATACAGCCATCCCATGTCCACCCCACATCTTCACTAATTTAGTCAGACATATCTGACCAAAAAACACTTTTTGTCTTGTAGTCCTTGCTGGAAGGCTGTTCCAGGCAAAAGCCTCTCAGAGGGTTGTCTTCTTTCTCTAATTTCTTGCCTAAATTTATTCCTGGCCTCTTCATACCCATTTGTTCCTGTGCCAACATTGTCTTTTAGCTTCAATAGCTCTACTGCCTCCCTGGTGCTTGCCCCTGATGTATTTATAGGCAGCAACCATGTCCCCTCTTAGCTTTCACTCTGTGGCCTAAATGAGCTTTTTAGGAGATGACTACCTTGGGAGCAGAGATGTGTAGACACATCTCGGCTGGCCTGACAGTGGCTGGTGCCCATGGCAGTCCCAGGGTGATGGGCCAGAGTGGGCTGTAGAGTTGCGGTGAAGAGCCACAGGGCAACCTGAGCAGCCAAAGTTCCTCCTGGGACCTCCTAGGTGCCACACAAGCGTGATGACACCTAAGAGATCCAGTGTCTGTGATACTAAGTGTGGTGCAGTCATGCTGCCTTTGTGCCACATCCAGAAGTAAGCCAAAAAATTTCTAGTGATTCAGGCAGGAGCCATGCTGATGCTTCAGGAACCAGTCATAACCCATTGGTGAGAAACTCCAATGTCAATTGTTTTACTTTTTCCTGAAGAAATTTAAGAGGTAGTGCAAGCAATAGATCAAACCATGAGGTTTCCATTCACAGATGCCTCTTTCTGCCATAAGTCCCTTAGCTTGGTGCTGCACTCTCTACCTCTGGATGGCTTTTAAAAAGGTATATGGAAGACTTTCTCCATCCATCATGAAGTGCGCGGAGGTAAAAAGAGGCACAAACTGTGGGAACAAGAGGTGGCTGCCCATCTTTGACTTATTCTGGTGCCAACACACAGGTCTCCAGGCAGCATGTTAAGGGATGGAGAGTGTGGCTTTGCCACGAATGCATTAGGTGACCCTGCGGCAGCTATTCCACCTCTCTTTTCTTTCCCATCATCTCTTTCTTTGGCCTGTAACCCCTCTGGGGACTGCACAGACACAGGGCACATCTGCAGCTCTGCAGGGGACCCCAATCTTTGGGTTTCCAGGAGCTTCTCTGGCAATGCTGGCAATTGCTTCCTGCGTTGATCTTTGCTCCCCTCTGTCTCTCACCCATCTGCTCACATTGCAAATCTACGAGAGTTGACGGTATTCCACGGGAAGGAAGTATAGCTGCATTTCAGCTTACATTTATGTGGTTCTCCTACTCCACCTATGCTTAGGGCTTCAGTGACATCTGTCATCACTCAGCAGAAAGAAAGGAAACAATGAGTCCTTGCCTGAAAGCAATTTTTCTATTGCAGAAGCTTTTGATGAAAACAAAAGTCTTTTCAGGTCTGTCAAACGGAACTGAAAAGTTGCTGCTGAAAGTGGCAGCTGTAATTTGCTTTTCCTGTCCTGGTTTGTTTCTGCCACCTGGCTACCATCCTGAGGACTCCTTTTTGGCTGCAAGCTGTTCTCGAGGTACATTTGTGGAGATGCAGTCTGGCTATGCCTCTTGAACCTGCGGAAAGTGGGAATCCTGGGAGAAACATGCAGCTCCCATAAAGCACTGCGATGTGCATTCTAGGTCTGATGGTTTGTGTGTAGTCAAAAAATTTCCGTGACAAAAATGACATTTTCAGGGGGAAAGATGGAAACAATACTGATGGACATGTGACCATTCTTGGACAAGACAACCCACCCTAGTTATGTGTACCTGGCCCTTGCTGTGGTATTGTAAGAGGTGAGAGTATTGGATGCAACCACTTTGCATGTGATGTGCTGTTTTGAACCTTATCTGTACCCTGATACAAAGGCAGTAACAGCCCATCCTTGATTTCAGGAGACAGTGGAGATTTAAAGTGAGGTGTTCAGATGGAGCTCAAAGAAATATTATAGTGAGGACCAGCTACAGAAAGAGCTTGCATCCAGGGTTTTTTGTAAGTAAATGTACTTGGAGATGATGACTCCGTCTTTCATCTGTCTCTCTTGTCTCTTTCTTTCAGAGTGAGTCCTGTATCACTGCCTGTTTCTCAGCTGAATGAGAAGTCTTCAGTTCTGCCTTTGATGCCCTGACCAGGTTAGGAAACTTCTTTCTTGCTCAGACAAATTCTGTGAGATTCCCATTTTTCTTCTCTTTGGCACGAGGACAAACTCCAGAAACATTTCAGTGCATGGAGGGAGGGCAGAGACCAACAGAGACCAGCAGAGCGAAGCCAAACCCCGGTGGCATGGACACTGGTGTGGGATAAGAGAGATGAGCTCCAGCACAAGGGCTTCAGCCTGGGGCTGAGCCACAGCACTGTAAGCCATGAGCACCAGCAGGAACTGGCCGAGGGATCCCTGTGGAAAGAAGACGATCCCATTTCGTGATGTTGCTCAGCAAGGTCAGATCTTTGCACAAGGAATGGGGGGACAGGGCACGCACTGGTGGCCAGCAAGGCTCTGGAAACATGCATTGGTGTGCCTGACCCCACAGACATGAGCTGTGAATGATGCCAGGGCCCTCTGGGACATGCCCATTGCGGTGCTGTGACCCCCACGGTTGTGTGGTGTCCCTGCTCTGGCACGGGCAGGGACAATCTGATGCCATCCCTGAGCTGCAAGTGGCATCGGCCAGGGATGTGCTGAGAGCTGCATCCTGCTGGAGCTGTGCCGGGGTTCGCAGGCAGGCAGAAAGCAATTTGCCAGATTGCTGTGCTTACTTTATCCTGACCTGTGTGATCAAGAGCAAATTGCCTAGGCAAAAAAAAAAAAAAAAAAGAAAAAGAAAAAGAAAAGGAAAAGGAGACTGAGGTTATAGCTTCTTGCTTGCAAGAATGGCTGTAAAACTGTGTTTGATGGAAGCACTTGGTCCTTCCCATCGTGGGGCTGCCTGTGCTCGCTCAGATTTCCAGCATGTGCAAGTATGTGCTAGAGGGAGTCGACCATCGCATTTTTGTCAGCTCCCTCCTCAAAGGCAGAACTTGACGTCCTGCTTCTCTTTTTCTCTTATTTGTCTCCTCCTGCCTCCCCTTTTCCCCTGTCCACATGACAGTCATAAAAATATAATGGGAACAAGATGGGAATAGTCCTGGTTAGAGCAGCTTCCTTCTGGATGGAACTGTGTGCAGAAGCCGGGGAGGCTGCGAGATGCTTTTGGAAAGCCACCGAGGGCAGGTCACGGTGGCTGTGTTTCCAAAACCCGAGCTGTGCTTTGGCCGTACCAGTTACACACCAGCCCCTGGGCATCGTGCTGGCAGGATAAGAAAACCCAAGATGAGGTTATTTTCTTTGATTCTTTTTTTTTCTTTTTTTTTTTTTTTTCCCCTGTAGAAAGACTCTTTGGGGCAAGGCTGTGCAACCATCAGAGGGTGCTCAAAGCATCTTGAATCCTCTCCTCTGTCATGTACATGCACAGAGCAAGATCTCCAGCCGTGGGGCTTGCTGGTCCCTCCTGGGCAGGGTGTGCTGGGGATGTCCCTGGGGACTGTAGCCCACCAGTGGCTGCTAGCAACCGGGAGGGGCAATATTCCTGGCTTGCTGATTGCAGAATCCAGTTTAATTGCTCACAGCACATGCCATTAAAAGAAATTGGCTTGGCTTTCTCAGGAGCGACACCTCTGAACTGACTCACCTTCAGAAAGCTTGCCTCAAAAGCTAATTAGATGGCTTGGCTTAAACAAATTGAACCCCTTTCTACTACCAGTTCGCAGGATCCAGTGTTATTTAAAGATCCTAGGTTTCCTTATATAAGAGTTCAATTGTTTCTTCAACAGAAAAAAAAAAAGACTCAAAAAAGAAAAGAAAAAGAGAAAAAAACCAACCCGCCTTTTAAACAGAATATAAATTTATACATCATTGAGTTCTTAATTTTCATGGAATTTCTCTCCCCCTCACAGACAGAAGTTGTATATACAGGATTTTAGTATTTCCTCTCCGGCTCCAGCCCCAATTTGAAAGACTGTAAAAGTTTGAACCGATTCCAATAGTGCGCGGTTTGCATGGTCTCTGCTACGCTGCAGAGTCAAAACAGCCCACACAGTAACAGACATGCAGTAAATCTTGAGAGAAGTGTTTCCTTTCTTCACACACACACACACACACAGAGGACTGAAATTCAATTACAGTTTTAAAAAAATACTGAATTTCAAGGCAGAAGATAAAAGAGCGAGCACTGCTCCTTATTGAGAGGAACCGGCGTGTTTTGAGGCGATATCAGGTTTCTCTGTGCTTGGGGCTGATGATAACGTGTTTAGCATATCCTGTGGTTGGGCTTGTTTGCAAACACGAACTCATTATTAGTGAATAATCATAGCAGTTAATTGTCTTTGGAGAGAGATTCAGAGTCCTGTCACACCGCATTTTGCCTGTCCCAAGTACTGTTTCCCAAATCTGGGGAAGAACAGAATGTAAAACCGCAGATCATCAAATTAGCCATAATAAATACTGCGAGACCTGCACGCATTGCAAATACACAAAATCCTTCATTCTCCTCCGCTCTTTCTCTCTCTTACATACTATAAACAAAGCAAGAGAACAGCAGGCTGCGTGCCAAAGCTACCCATTTTTCTTTTTGTCTAGCACTCCCTCCATCACACTTTTGCCTAGTTATGCGGCGGTGCCTGCAGCAGCGAGGCTGTATCACCAGGTAGCTGCGGAGCACTCCGCAGCGGCAGCAGCAGCCATGAGCATCGCACCTGAATCACTCCACAGGGTTTTGCTCGCTGAGTGCGAGGCACATTGTAATAAAGGAGTGATGTCGGGGCGGTGGTTTCCCAACGATGCTCCTATCTAAAACCCTGCAGTGCGTGGGACAGATCTGCCTTCCTCCCGGCAGGAGGCTGGGTGTGATTCTGGGGAGGAGAGCAGCCGGTTTGGTGGGAGTCACTGTGGTTTTCCATCCTGGGAATGCACTGGAGACTGGTGTAAAACCTTCCATTTATCTCCCAAGTGAAGGAAGGCTGTGAAGGGGTGGAGTTGAGAGACCGGACTGGGAAAGGAAAAACAAGGAGAGGTGGGAACAGGTGGGCAGCACCAAGGTAAAGTGAAAGAAAGGAAAACAGAGGCCAAGAAACCTGACCGGCTAAAATGTTTTCCACCCTGAGCTTCAGTGGTTGAACTTTGCCTTGGGGGTTCATTCCATGATCACGTGGAAAATCCACGTGGATTACACCCTCGCTTGCTCCCTGCTGGGCATTAGCGTTTGCATTTCAAGGGTATTTATCTCATGGTAGCATGTAGAGGTCTCTTGCTGGCAGGTGTTCAGCCAAATCCAAATGACAGAGGAGCTGGGCTGTCGTGGTTGGAGGTTCACTCTCATTCACCCCAAGAAGTGCCTTCAATTGATGCATTTCTGGAGCACTTGGAGAATTAGCCAGGGGAAGGGGGGACTACTGAGATTTCGGGTGGAAGCAGCATCTCCACCCTGCACGGGAGGCTAGCACTTTTGCTTGAAGTTACCTAAGTGTATGCTACACATAGTTTCAAAATCCAGTGCAGACTTCCAAGGCCTTTACCAACAATGTTTGAGTTTGGGCTTGTAGCCAAACACAGTTCACGCCTGCATCCCTGTAAGTCAGATTGGTTGGTGCAAGTCAGTGAAATGTCGATGATATGTGTCCTGGATCGGGGATTTCAATAGTGTCAATGTGCACACTGCTAAGCAGGCTGTTGCATGAGACATACGCAAGTCTGTCCCAAATCACACTGCCTGTGATTTTTAACTGGTAGCCAGCTCAGTGCCCAGGGATCTTTCCAACTGTCCCGGTTTTCTACCATCTTTCCTCCTTTCCTTTTCTTCAGCAGCCTCTCTGCCATCCACTCATTTCCATCACTTGAATTAGTTGGTCAACCAGGTTTGACAAAGACAAGGTGAGCTCATAAATCATTTGTTTCTATTTTATTTTTTTTCTATCTTTATTTTTACTGGATTTGTGCAAACTGATGGCAAAGAGAGGAGAGACGTGGAGGGGCAAGACTGTGTGGGGAGTGCCCCAGCCCCTCTACTGCTGAGCGCCATGCATCACATCTTTCCCAGTGTGGGACAGTGGGGGGTGTTGTAGGGGAAAAGGGCAAAAGCCTTCACCAAAGCTGGCTTCACTGGGTCTGCCACTCATGAAACAGTTAATCTGTAAACTTCAACACCCAGCATTTCGATGCATTTTAAAATATATTTCTCTGGGGGGTTGTTTTGCTTTTTTAATGTCCACTTTTGAGTAGCCTTTTGACATTGCTGGGGGAAGACTCTGAAAGGTGCTTTTCTCGCATAGTTGGGGTATAACCATAGATGTGGCTCCCTTCTATGGCCACGTTACCTTGCATGATGTTACTGATAGACTGCTGCAGGAGGCTGCACTGACACATGACGGTGTGGGACAGCAAGCATTTAATAACCCCTATTTTGGGTGTTCGGTGTGATGTATTCTCTAACCCCATTCGAGCTGGTGCATGGAAGGAATGAGCCCTCACCAATATGCTTGAAAATTTTACTCCTGTGTCCAGCTTTCTCTCGGTATCTTACCCAAGAATTTAGATTGTAAAGGCCACAGTAATTGGGAAAACACTGATCTGAATCCCCCCTCATTGCATTCACATATTTAGGAGTGAAAATGCTTTCACAACTGATAGCTCAATATAGACAAGTTTCCATGCACCCAGCAGCTCTAAAAGTCCCAATAGATATTTAATAGTCCAAGCCATTTTGGGTCACCAGGCAGGCAGGTTATTGCAAATAAAGGCATCAGAGCTGTTGGGGGCTTGGGGGACAGCCAGGAACTGGAGTGGTGGGGAAAACCAGTCCCTCCACCAATGAGGCAAATTTATTCATCTTTCCTGTTCAGCAAGATTCCCCATAAGACGTTGCCCAGGGCCAAGAGCTCTCATCCACCGCATGGACACTACAAGTGGAGAGGGTTCTGTTATTCAAGGTCCATTTCAAAATACATCGATGGCTGAAAGAGCCTGGATCTGTGTGATTTTTTGACAGCCAGGATAGTCTCGAGTCCTGTTTCCGTCTGCACTAACAGCATGCTATAAGAGTTTGCAGAGGTCACCTGTGGCCTGGTTTTAGGCTGGCCAGGAGACTGCTGAACCTCACCACTCTGGGCTCCGGTGAAGATGGCAGATGTTTGGCATTTTGGGAAAACAGGCTGCAAAACTCTCCTGGGCACTGTGTCCTCATGCGCAAGCATGGGGTGTTGCAAAATCAGCTTCATTTGTGTGTGGTGCAGTTCACAGGGAAGGAAGGAAGGACATATTAGTTCCATCTTGCCATCGCCTAGTGTTATTTTCTGTTGTTTTGTTTTTTTTTGTCCTGGGGGGCTTCAGTACTCATCCAAAGTTGCCAGCTGGGCATCTTGGGGAGTGGTTTGGGCAAGTCACTTACTCCTCAGAGGGACTGTGCTGGGTGGCTGCTGGGGGCTTACCTTCTAGAGAGTCTTTTGCCATTTGGACCCCTCTAAGTGACTTACCCTAGCTGAAGTGCAGCATCACAGACTCTCACTTCACCTCATTTTAAGTTAAGCAAGATACAGGCCTGGCTGCTGGTTCAATGAGTCTCACTATTAGAGATCATGTCACAAAATCTCACCTGAAGGATGAATTATTACTATTATTATTATTATTATTTTTGTGCCAGAAAAATGGACTTTTTTTCACTAAGGGGATTTTCTTCTAGTTGCTTTTAAGCAGAGGTCTCCTAGCTTCCAAATAAGCAAACCACCAAAGGTGGCATCTTGTACCCACAGAAAACTAGGTGGTTTGGACAGAGACCATTTACTGGGATGAGAAGCTGAGCTGTGAGAAAGAGATTTTTGTTTGTTTGTATGCCTTAGTTACAGAACCAAACATTTGTAAAAAATTTAGGTTTTGCTCCAGCCAAGCTTAAAATTTTTAGCTTTCTTTCAATAACCCAACAAAATAAAAAACATTCTTGTGTCAAGCCAAATGTTCTTTTAGTTTAAAGGAAAACATTTCATTTTCAGGCCTTTGTGCAGAAAGCAAAGAACCAAATAGCTGTGTGGAAGTGGTATCCAAAGGCCCATCTCTTTTGGGCGTTTGCCCACGGTGAAGAAAACTTAGATCCCATTTCTTCCTCAGCTGGTGGAGGGTATGGCTTCAAAATCCCACCTCTAAGGCAGCCTCACCATGAAGCTGTATAGTCAACAGAGGATGTTCCTCAAATCTATTTCTTAGAGCTTTGCCTAAGGTATGGTGAAACCCTAAAAATCTTCTGTGCCAAAAAAGGAGAGACCATGATGGTCTCTCTCATGACTGTAGATTAAGTTTTCAAACATTCATGTTTATGTATGAAAAGTTGAACTGTGTCAGTAAAAGAAAATGAAAAATGGAGATCTTATAACAGAGTGACTCAAATGGCAAGTTGCCTCGATCTGGACTACAAGTATATCTTGCCCAGAGCTCATGGGGTTCCCCAAAACATGATGCCTCCCCCATTTCTGTGGGTGGTTTTGTGTCTCTTACAGGTCACCTTCTCTTGGGTGGCAGCTGAAGCCAGGTGCTTCTGTCACCAGTCTTGGAGATGGTCCCTGGCTGTCCCACAGGGCAACAAGCTGCTCCTGCAGAGCAGATCTCAATAAAGACCTGCTTTTGTAGTGCTTAATTGTTTAGCTCTCTCCCATAGCCTGCTGGTTTTGGGGCAGGAAGATGGGAGATGTGAATTCAGATGGCCCCGGGAAGAGGAGGAAATTGAAGCAGGGTCTCTCACAGTTTAAATGAATGTGAAAACCATGAAGCTATTAGATAAAAGAAAGGGGTGTTGATGTGTGTGAGGGAGAAACAATCATAACTGCATTTTTCAGTAGATTTACTTTCCACTGAAAATAAATAGTCTGGCCTTCTCTAGTAAGAAGTCTCCCATTCAAATCTTTGGGTTCTCTGTTCACAGAATGACCTTTAATTGTTTTAAAGACTGCAAATCTCTGTTTCAGGGAGAGCGGTAGCCAGAATGGAATGGCTCCTTACGTAAAGCTGAGAGACATGAATAGTTCAAGGCAGCTGCAGGGATTAATGCTTTGCAGGGCGGCTCTTTGTCTTGGGCCATGGAAAGGACTGGTATTTGGCACTCTGTTTTGTTGCATATTTTATGGTCTGGAAGAGGTCTTAACATCTTTTATAATGCAGTCACTCCACAATGGCTCTCTTCAGCGGCGCTGGGATCTCATTGGTAGGGCTGAATGAAAACATTTCTATTTTTCTTTTTGTATGGGTGTATGGGATGGGATGCTCTCCACTGAGGAATTCTTTTCAGGTAGAGATATAAGATTCGCTTCTAGGATGTGAGAGTCCAAAGGTCATGAGATCTGGGGTGGAGTTGTGAGTTTTGGCAAGAGGACACATGGTTTTGGTTTGGTTTCTGCTTTTAGAATGGGAACATGCTGATGTAGTGAGCCGTTGGCACATGGCACTGGGGTCTGAGACCACGACCAATGCTCCATGGTGTCAGATGCAGGGATACGAAGACTGGCCTTAGTAGACATGAGGTCAAGATGTTCAGCAGTAGGATCTCTCACTCATGGTAAAGGAGAAGATTTTGAGCCTTGTAGGATGATCTGGTGCCTGGGACCAACTGCTAAAAAAGGTCTCTATTGTATGCACTAAGCTAGTGTGTTGATTGCTGCATTTTAGGCAAGCAGAGGGCATCCCGGTCATGTGTCCTACCTGCAGAAGCCTGCTACTGTACCAGTTATTATTCCAAATTTCCTTCATTCTGCTGCTTTCTTGCAATTTATGTCTTCCTTCTAGAATCTATTTATTTGCTATCCACTTGCTTATTACTAGGGCATTTCTCTCTTCTGTGTCATTCTTTACTTCCAAAAAAGGTTTCTCTTGGGTCGGAGGACAAACCAGATGCACCCTTGTTCCAAGCTGCAGGAAATCTGTAGGGATGTGGTCCCACTTTGAAATGTGTGTTCAGGGGAAATGCACATTCTGTGAGATCATCCACCATGATATCTGCTAAAGGAACTGGAGGTGCTATGAGCTGTGCTCAACTCACCCAAACCCCGTCTGACAGGAAAAGGAATTCCTGTGTAATAAAAATTAAGATAATTACCTATGAAGAAATGTTTCATTGTGGAGAGATTTTCATACACATTAGTGGACAGGAGGTCAAATTCAGAGAACATAAGATCAGACCCCAGGAGAGACGACTTTGTTTTTGTTTAAATTAGCATTACGTTTTTTTCACAGATTGCTGTTTGGTTCTGGGGTAAGTCCCCTTTTACTTTTCTGGGGAAAGTATAAAATTCCTAACAGCTATGGGAGCTGTGAGTGAAGGGAATATCGCCCTGTTTTCTCCACTTCTTCCACACCTATTGAGGAAGCTATTCCACATATATTAAGGAAGAAAATATCTTTTTCTTCTGGCATCTCAAAGTGCAAAGCTCGGTACCTCACCTTGCCTCATCTGACCCACAAATCAGGAGAGCAACATCTGGGCACTACCAGACCTGCTCATCTCTGGATGTGAAGATACCAAAAAGATGAAGTTTGAAGGAGTCACAGCTGGTTGTGGAGAAATATGTGGTCCCCACCTTTTTCTGTTCTGATCCTGTCTGAAAAAACTTTAGGTCAAGGTATGATGAAAGTAAAGTGTGATTTTCTTATTAAAGAGAGGGAAAGTTATAAAACAGGAAAAAGATAGGAGTGAGAACTACTATGTGTGCAAGGCTTTGGGGTGTTTGTGGTTGAGGTAAGGGCAATTAGGTGGAGGATGAGCAGAGGACCTGTGCAGAAGACCCTGTTTTGCTCTTACTCTTCCACTTCTCTACAAATTCTTTTGAGTTCAGGACTATTGGAGTAGATTCATAGTAAAGTCTGCTAGAAGTTAGTGGGGGATAGTTAGTGGGGGATAGATAAAGGGGGAAAAGAACATATGGGAAGATGTCTTCAAAAGATTCAGAATGAGGACAGTTGCTCTTTTTGGTGTTGGCCCTGGATTTGGAAGAGCTGGGCTCTGTCCTGGGGTCAGCGATATGGCAGTTATTGGCAATTGCAAGGTGTAAAATTTCAGTTCTTACGTTGACCTCGCAGTTCTAACAGGCTAGGAGCATGCACACTGGCAGCTCAAACACTAAACCCAACACTGTGGTCATTTGTGAGCGCCTGTACATCACAGACATCCATTGTGGTGCTGGCCACATCGCTTCCTCACAGTGGTTCAGGGGAGCTAGAAACCTGTACAAGTGAACCCGTTGACTGAATCCCCTGAGAAACATGGAGCCTACTCTATCACTTTGAGTTACTGCATGAAACACATTAGGTCTCCATCTGGTAAACAATTCCTGTCTTTCCACCACAGGGATCTAAGAAGGAGATAAACCCCAGTGCAGGCAGGTGTCAGGATTTTTATTCCAAAGCCATCACTGCTCGAAATGCATCTGAGCTCTAGCTGTCTAGCTGTTCCCCCCTCCTTCCTATGTTGCAAGCTTCTTATGTTTTGGTTCAGGTCCATCTCCACCAAGAGCAATGGTTGACACCAGGATCAGGGAAAGGTGACAGTGTGAGGTCTCCATGTCCTCCCTCCCTCAGACTAGCTCCTTGCTTAACGCTGTGTGTGCTGGCCACTGCAAGAGTGCATGGAGGGCTTCACCCACAAGTACCTCAAGTAGGGCACGTTTTGACCAAAAACCATTATGTTCTCATCTACTTTGTGGCTGCTAAAGACCAGAGTGAAGATTTGCCAGCAATGATTCCCTGTTTCTGTCTGCAAGAGAGGGGCAGTGATCGCACAGGCAACAGCACCTCATGGCTGGGATCTGCGTAGGATTAGCAGAAGCCCAAATCTGAGCTTCCAGGCAACATATTGCTGACAAATGTGATTCCCAAATGCTCAGACTCATTCAGATTTTGATCTTTGCTTACTTTATGCAGTAGTGTGAAGGGCTCTCGAAACAATGGGTTTCACTGTTCTGCTGTTCCACCGAGACCTCATGTCAGTTTGATAAGGAGGGCTGGGATGGACCTCGGGCTGATCTGCAGTCTCAGCCACAGATCTATCTGCTTATCTGCTTTAGCTGCACTGTCCAGAGAGTATTTTTTTTTCTCTTTGCCTTCTACTTACTATTATCTCTCCCCATTTGTCCTTGATTTTATCAGCTGAGAATGTGGCTATGTGTTGTCTACAAAGGGTTTTTGAACAAGCGCCTTTTGGCCAGCTGGTGCTCTTGGCATTTTGGTGCAGACTGGTGAGAAGAAAGGAGAAGGAATTGGATTCAGAACTCCAGAAAATGAAGCCACCTCATTTTTCATCCCCTTTGATTAACTCGCTGGTTTATTTGCCTGTAACAATGACAAATGACGCCACCAGCTGATGCTATCACATTTGGCAGAGTCAGCCTGGTTTTGAACTCAGCAATTAAAGCTCTGTATGGGACAGATTTATAGAAACATTTCACAAACTGTTGGGGAAAGAAAAGTCTTTGTCAGATAGAAGCTAAGTAGGAATACGAAATGTTCTTAACAGCAACGACAAATAGTTCTTTTGTGTCCTATCTATTTATTTAGAGCTACTAATATCCACTAATACTACGCACTGTCATGATCATAGGACATCTGTATTTTATTCTCATTGCCTTTTTATCTGTTTTACTGTCAGTATAATCCTGTTCTTATTTCCACCAGTGTAAATTAGGAGCACTTCCACAGAAATTAACTGCACCGGCTTTACGCTAGCACAGGCTGCAGAGAGGCTTAAAATGCCTTGGGCAGGTAGCTGTGGGCAGGCAGTTGCTTGTTGGAGGAGAAATCTCACCTTTCACTTAAAATCTGCTTCTTGCCTTCATGCCTCTTAGGAGAGGCTCTGAACGTGGAAGGCTCAAACCAAGAAGGCAAATTAAAACTCCAAATATTTTTTCCCCCTTGTTATTATTACTTGGGAGGTAGCTGGGAAGGTGTCTTGTGCTTTTTCAGTTTTCGGGTCAGATATTACTGAATGGCAGGGCTTTGCAAGGAAGTGACCCCAGGTCACTTGTTGCATCCATTAATGCCAACAACAGTTTTGTGCGCAGAGGTGCTCTGCCCATGGGATGGGCTTGAACCTATTCCCTTCCTGAATCACACATCTGATGTGTTTCACAGCCAACAGAGAAACAGATACCTCCAACTCCCCTGAACTACTTGAAATACTGCATTAGGAGGCATGAGTCCCACCTAGTAACCTAAAGTCCAGCTTAATCACTACCATGGCTATAGCAAGTGTAGCCAAACTTCCTGACCCAGCAAGCTCTATACCCAAATCCTCATGCCCCTGCAAGCCACAGCACATAACCTGTGGCTGGTGAGATGGGAGAGGAGAAGAAGCTCCAGGAGAGGTTCCTGGTGTGGCTCATGGGAGGCAGAGGGTTCCTATGGGGCACTGCAGGGTGGGAGCAAGAAGACCATTTTCTTGCCTACCCAAGCACAGAAGAATGGGGGGGGTTGACATGTCTGGGGGGTTGACATGTTTGGATCCACTTTGCTGGGAAATGAAAGCAGGGATGATGTTTGTTTTGCCTGCCAGAGTGTGGGATGCTGCATGTGCTGGAGAAGGACAAGTCGGTCACAATACACTTGGTCCTCCAGAGGAGATGCAGGTAGACCTCCAGGGCCCATCCCTGTCCTTGTCGTAAAGGTTAAACTCACGGATTACATACAAAGCCAGTAAAGTGAGTAGCTGTGTTGTAAATCCGACCTGTACAATGCAGTGCTCTCCTCCACCCCTCCCCTCCTGCAGCGCTGATAGTAATTCATTTGGCACATCTGCTAATGCTCCTTGTCTCTCTCCATCGCCCATGGCTTTTGTTTAAATGTTAATTCCGTGTGTGCTACCTTTTATCTGGAGATGAAGATGGATTGCTGTGTCAGGCTGGATTTAAATTCATTTTGCTGTTGAAAATTTGTAATTATATTGAAAGGTTGTATGAAGTCCAAGACCTCTCTGAGCTACTGTGGTTAATTAGCTGCTACAGATATTGCGCGTTCAATCAAATCATTCTCACTGCATTAAATTAAGTTATTAAACACTTGAAATAGTTGAGATATTAGCAATGCTTGATCGCTGGAAGGTCACACACTTCGTTACTCATCTAGGCCAAGTGCTGTGTGTCGGGCAATTTAATTGCAAATGGATTCACAGGTTGCAGAGCCCTCTGAGAAGGCATTTGCTAATGGTTGGCAGATTTGCACAGACACTGAGGATGTAGTTAGAGGCTGAGGCCTTCATGAAAGCGATGACTTCCTCATGCAGTGGATTAAGTGAGGTCTATCCCTGCTTACAGGCTCCACCAAGCAAACGGTGCTCATTAGGGAACTATTGAAAAGGTCCTGCCTGGATGTTTGAAGGAAGGGAGAGGATTGCTCCAAATTAATTTGGATGGGAGCGAAGAGACAGCATTGGATGACAATACGAAATTGGAATTGGGTAGGGAACTACTACGTATAGATGGAAATAAATACCTTTGTGCTGCTACGCTGGAAAATGGTGGCTTTCCTCCTTAACCTTCTCTTCCAAGCCTCTCACACCATCCTTTGTGCTAGGAGGTCTAGGTGAGTCCCTCCTGCAGTCCTGGCCATTGCCAAGAGCTGGATGTGCGACTCATGCAGAGCTCCTCACAGCCGGATCTACGCCATGCCGTGATGTGCTGGGACACGTACATGCAAGAAGATTACACGGGTCAGCCGGACCTGGCAGGGAGCTAGGGTGAAGATGACACTGTGCTGCTCGTGGTGGCATATTACCCAGCTGCAGGGTAATTAACCACCCTGTGAAGTTTCTCACCTTTCTCTTAACCTGCATTTTTCCTGCTACGCTACTAAATGCATTGCTAATCCACGGCAAGGAGCTGCATAGGCTCTCCCAAATAACTCCAGTTCCTCTCCCACACATACTGGCAGCCCAGTTTGGCTCTCCCGTGTTTGACTCCCTGCTCCCTCCTGTGCATCATCCATCCCTGCTGGCAGGCAGCTGGGAGTGAGAAACAGCTTTGGAGAGGCTAATGACCATTTCTTGTGCACTCAAAAACCTGGTGACCACCAACAGGTAAGACATCTCTCGAAAGTGCGTCTGGTGGCACAGAGAGGCAGAAGACAGTCCCCAGGCTGTGGGCGAGGCTCTGCCCAGTTTGCTTGAAGGCATCATGTGAGGTGGCTGAGAGAACCAGTGAGGAAGCTAACACGGCTGCTGTCATTTTGTAGATGGGGAAACTGAGGCAGGAGGTTACACAAGGTCACAGACAACAGACATCTGTTTTCAGGAAACAAACCCAAGGCTTTTCCATCACTCATACTCAAGCTAAGTGCTTTATTGGGGGTGTTAAAGACATCCCTCAGCCTCTCTCAGCAGGGAGGATGCTGCAGCACTGGGTCCAGATTTCAAAGCAGCACAGCAGAGCATCCATCCTCCCCACTTAGCAGATCTCACCTGCCACCTCCGGGCTGTTATACAAGGAAGGTGGTAGTGAATATTCAATTCTCCACGAAAACTGCAGTAAGCAGTATTGTACCCCTGATTCTTCTTCCAGGTGCTCCCCAGAAATCTGTCTGCTCCTCTGCAGGAATGTGGCTTGCTTGTCCTAATTGATCTTTCTTCTGGAAAAATACAGAGGAGAAGATGTTACTGTTTCTCTCTCTCTGCTGGATGTATGCTATCTCCCAGACCCACAGCCTGCAGCTGGTTTTCTTTGTCAAATGATTTTGGCTTGGTTGCCATGATAATTACACAGCTGGGCAGTGGGAAAACCCGCCCAGTAGCTGACGCCTGCCTAATCGCCTCTGGTTGTGTTCAGAGACTAGAGGACCTGCTGTAATAACACCACCGCTTAATTAGTCCTTTCCTGAGTAAAGGCTTTGGAAAGCAAAGGAATTGCTGCTTCCTAGATCCTCTTAACTATGTGAGTACAAGATGGATGAAAACAATCCTGATAAAAGTCCGCAAAGGGAATTCACTGCATGTCAAACCTGGGCCCTCCTCAGTTTCTCCGTCTTGGGTTTCCCACTGTCTGGTGTCGAGACAATCTAAATAACACCCGCTCCTGGGGCATGGTTTATCATGAGGACACTGCAGTTCAAATTTCAGATTAAACCAATATAAATATCTCCTTCTCTCCCAGGGCTACCTGGCATTTCACCCACCTCAGTTGGCGGGGCTCTCATCATGAGCAGCCCCAGCTTGCCTTCCAGGCTAACAGCTGTGCTTAGAGGCCTCTAAAACCAACCTGTGCTGGCATTTTGTCTTGTTTCCAGGTTTGTACTAATGGCAGAGTGTCTTTTCTGTGTTTGGAGGGTTCAGATGCACGACTTAGCAGTGAGCTCAATAGCAGTAATAGTGCCTGTGCTTTCAGCCTACTGCCACTGGGAAACCTTTTGCAGAGATTTAAAGTAATGTATTCTCCCTCCCTTGCTTGCCTTGGGCTTAGGGCACAGCGCTGTGAACCACGGCTCAGCTGACAGGCAGCATTTCACCATGACAAGGCTTAAATAAACTTTACTGAAAATCAGATTTAAAATAGTACGAGGTCCAANTTCCTCACAAACCACCTAGCCCTCTTAATCCTTCGTTACCCCCTTCTCCTCACCTGCCCCATGTGAACCCTCCAGCCCCCTAGACCCTTCTCCTTGTCCCCAGCCTGTCCCTGACCCCTGACAGGCACTGTCTTCCTTATAGCCAGCCCCTGACCTGCCTCCTCCTCACCCACCAGTTCCTTGTTCTTTCCCTTCTCCATCCTCCCCAAATCCACCTCTTCCTGTTAGCAGTTCTTATCTTGGCTGATCTCTCCAAATGTATTGCCCAAAGTCCTCCAGGCCAGCATTTTTGCTGCGTGGCAACACCATTTCTCCCTAAATTTGAGACTCTTCTCCTTCCCTCTCCCTCCTGGCACACTCTCACTTGCCACTGATGTGCATGGTTGCCCTCCCCTTGTTGGCCCTCCTTCTGCTGACCTTCCTTACAGAAGTCCTGGCTCTGCAGGGACATCAAATACCTCAGTCAGTGTCCCAACCAAAGAAAACATCCAAACAGACCTTGAAAGCAAGAAAAGAGGATATTTCCAGGAAAAAAAGCAGCCATCAGATGGCTCTGCTTTGTTTTAAAGACTCCAAGATCTCTTAGTTTTAACAGGGCAAACAATGGCCCTTTCAATTGTCGTTTTAATAGAGGATCAGTTGGAAAAGGGAAATTCAAACCTGGTCCAAATTCACATTTGCCCAGAACTTCAGGAAGCTGAGATTTGTTATTGCAGTTTGGATCCGCCTCATAAAAGTGCAGACTAAACTCTGGCACTCAGACTCCAGTCCAAATTTCCCTCACATTTGTGCAGTTTCTGATTTCAGCTTTGGGTCAGATCAAAACTGATCTGCACCCTTGGGGACGGGGTGCAAACACCTTCCAATTCTGAGATGGGTCACTGCTTGACTCTGTCTTCAGCTCCATCTCTGAGTTCAGTGCTTGGGGTGGAGAAGTCTTAAAGTTCTTAATTTTCTATTTAGTTGCTGGTGTCGTGTTTGGATCAGAACTTCATAATGCTTAGTTTTTCCTGTCCGTATTTCATGTGCCATACCTTGAATATTAATGCCGTCTGTATCAGCCACATACTTTGTGGAGCTTATGTAGGACCCAGGGCCAGCAGCTCCAAGGAACCCGTGGGTAAATGACGTTTGGGTGTTTTGGAGGACAGGTACCAGCACCTTCATCTCCCAGAACCATGGGCCCAAATGTCCATGTGGTCCAAAAAAGATCCGCTGAATCTAGATCCCAGCTACTTATTTTCTTTTGCTGTGTATCCTAATTTCCATAGAGATAGGTGGTATTTCATGGAAAAAGCTGAAGCCATAACCACCGCAAAGCCGTTTGTCCCCAGGAGGGCCAGCATGGCTGCTTTGTGGCTGTAAAGCTAGGCCATGTTGGGGTCAAAACCAGACCACGGTCACAGCCCTGGAGTCCCATGCATGCGAAAAGCGAGCTGAGGAGAGGAGACAAAAGTGAGGGGGTGTGTGGTAGTCCCTCCAAGGGCTGTGCTTACAGAGCTGGATGAAACTGTTCATTCAAGACATTCTTTCTGCCGAAAATGCCTTTTTTTTTTTTAATATCAAAAATTTTCTGTGGGAAATGTCCAATTTCAACAACAATTTTGGGGTTTTCATTGAGAAAGAAAAAGCTTGAAAAATGTGCAATTTTTGGCAATGGAAAGCTAAGGAGTTTGGCAAAAACCCAAAACAAAGCCAAAAACCAGAAACCCCAAATTGTTTTGGTTTGTGGCCAAAAAGTTTCCAGTTTTTGATTGCCAGAAACCAAATATTTTTCAGTTTTTGCTTTTTCAATGAACCCCCCCAAACTTTTGCAGAAAAGAACACATTAAGATAAGCTTTGTTGTCGCTGATTTTCTCTCGTAGGAACAGAAGAGCTTTCTGGCCTTACCCTTCTCCTCCGCGGATGGTGGCATGCGTGAGCATGGGATTGCGGTGGGCTGTTTGTAAACTCCCCGTGTGTGTCAACCTGAGCTGCAGCATCTTCTCTTTCTGGCTTAGCTCCTCCAGCCCTGGCTGCCTGCCCGTCGCGGGCTGTCTCTGGGCAGGTTTGAGCATCCCCTGTAAAATTCTTTGGACCTTCGGCTTCCGGAGATGTTGGTAGCATCCTGAGGATGGTAAACACATTGCGGGAGTAGCTGGACATCGCACAGAATCTGGCCCTCAATAAAACTACCTTCATATTGGCAGGGACATCTGGATTACACAACATCTCTTGGCTTCTTAATTGTGATTTTCCAGCCTTCCTTCCCACCCACTGTGCCTGGGATTACACCTGTCTTAGTGTGCATGCTCTGCACTGGTGTGTTCCAGCTTGGATACACTCCCTTAAAAACAATTACTTCATGAAGCGGGTCTGGTTAACACCCCTTTGCAGTGCTCTAGCTAACTGACCCTGCAGATGCTAAGTGTTAGCAGTTGAGCTCTAGTTGCTGCAACTCTCATTACCTCAGTGTAGACAAGTCCTGTTTGCACCTTGAGAGCTTTAAAGCCTTTTAGGCGAATCAGCTATGGAAGGTTTTATAGCGTTTTTTTTTTTTCCTTCCCAACGATGCTGAGAGCCAGTATCTGCCAATACCTTCATTGGAGCTGCGGGAGATGGGCACCCATGGAGGCTCAGCCAACTTTTTGCCCTCTACTACCCCACTGAAGTTGTTGCCAAAAATAAAGCCAGGACCTTGTGGATTTTCTTCTCAATTTCAGACACGAAGGTGACCAGCTGCTGCTTGAGTATTGCAGAGATCTTTGGAGAACTGTACACATTCAGCTTGGAGATGAAGGGCTAAATTCAGACCATTTGTGTTCTTGGCATGATACTCGTCCTCATCAGCGCTGTGTTTGCTTTAGAAGTCTGACTAGCTGGCATGCCCCAGCTGCCGGCTAATGTGGATTAATTCTGACTCTCTTCAGGCTTCAAGGAAACAGATTGTGGAGGGGTTTTCATCAGAGGGAGAATTAAAGAAGCTAGCAAGGTATCTTAACCCAAACCACGTCACCAATGGCTTTCAATCAGGAAGGAGGACAGATGAGATTAACCTCAAAAACCCCTCTGCTTCCTTGCAGAGACTGTAAATCACAGTGCCAAGTGAGGGAGGAATGCAGGAAGAGAATCATTTTTATGTGGACATGTAAGGAACTGGACTTAGACCACCAAGTCCATTCCACATTGGCCACCGAACAGTCATCAGAGGGTGTTGACTTTTGACCACTACTGTTTTTCTTAACAGGGAAAATAAAACCATATGTTGCCTAAGTAGATGCACAAAACTTTTCTCCAAATCCCTACAGACAAACTGTCAGCAGCAAAAGTATTTACTTTGGTAATGCAGCTGGGCTTAATCCCAGCCCCATTGTGTTTGTGCATGCCTTTTCACCACTGAGCTCAATAACATGCTGTTTGCGAAGAGGGTGAATGAATGCATGCAGTATGATTTCTGTTATTAGGCCTATCGGTTACAGCCCGAGACAAAAGGCTGGAGTCAACAATGGTAGCACTACATAGGCACTGCTCATGCTTTGAGTTAGGCTAAATGGAAATCTTAGTCATCAGTCACGTCAACTAGCCATCAGCTTGAGGTAGGCCAGCGGGACTTGGCCTGGTGGCGCGGATCCTCAGCTGGCTTAAATCAGCATAAAGCCAGTGTAGTCCAAGGAGCCACAGCTGAGGATTCTGGCGCCTACTGTCTATTTGTGAGTTTAGTGGTTGCTGAATGCTTAATTCGCTGGGCTGCAGGCTGCCGCGGCTGAGCGGCGATGTGCTCCTGGGCTGCCCTTCCCCTGCCACAGGACAGCAAAGCCCGGTGGGGTCCCCAGCTGGGACCTCTGCAGGTACCAGGCCTCATCTGAGGGTCAGGTCCAGGGTGAGAGCACCACCCCACGCAGCTCCTCCTCTCCCTCCTGCTTCCCTGGGGAGAGTGGTGTCTCCGTCTTGAACAAGCTGGTTGGGGCACTGCAGAGACTGAGGGTGACAGCCGTAGTTGGATGGAAAGGTCTACGGGTTGGGTGTGCGCGTCAAGTAGATTTATAATTTAGGGTGTTTCTGGGAGTGAATTGGTGATGGAGGTGATAATGAGGAACGCACTACAGCTCTGACCTCAGATTAGGAACTCTATGATGTGCTCTCCATGGAAGATGTGTCCAAAAAAGAGCTGCCTCCTACTATAAGCTGGTGTGTAGGGAATATGTTGCACGTGTTCCTGCAGTACTTTGGCTTGTGTATGCATTTAAAACAGTGCCATCACTGACTGGAGCCATCTATGGCTTAGGTGCTGGCCGATGTGGGTCTGAATGCAGTGCAATGGGAAGATACCCAAATTAAACGAACTTGTTGGTGCGCTAGTTTGGCATGATCCCCTCCCGGGGCAGGAATACATCTTCAATTCAGGCTTTGCTAGGATAACAGGCTCCTTTTCTTAGTTACAGCAATTCTGATGTCCTCTTCCTCAGGCAGGAGACAAAGAAGAAAGAAGATTGAACCACCCCACGGGTAATGGCAGGATAGGGGAAGAAATCAATGGGTGAAAGTTATGTGGAAGGTGAGGAAGGAACTGAAAGAATTGGGGTGAATGGAGGCTTTACGTGCAAGGCATGGAGCTGAGTAGTTGTGATCTATGTGTAATTTGAGGGAATGAGACAGGAATGGTCGTAAGATTTGGTACCTAAGCTAACTGGTTTGCATCTCTCCAAGAGCCTTCATCAAGCCCTCAGCATTACTTATCCTCAAGCACAGAGTTACTCCGGATCTGCATTTTGACACAGCTGTATCCAGAACAGAAAGTCGAAGGCAGATGTCCCCACTGCTGTCACTGCCCACACCTGCAAGTGAGGGCAGCCTGGCTGCAGCAGGTCCCCGCCTGGTGCCACCGCCGCCTTCATGGCAGCGTGTGTAGGACGTAGGTAGCCACCACGCTGTGCTCTGCCAGAGGCAGCGTGCTATCAGCGTGCCCCGGTCCCCATTGTGCTGCACGGTGACCCGGCACGACGCTCACCCTCATTGAAAAGTTGCTGAAGGGCTGCTTCACAAAGCAAAAAAGCTGTGGCTGCTTCAATTTCAGTTTGGAAAGTGGAGAAAGGCCACTTGTCCTCACCATCACCAGAAGAGCCGAAATATTTTGGTTAAAATCCAGAGTCCTTTTCAGCATGGCTGCAGCTGGGGTGTGAAAGCAGTTCAGCTCCCATGAAAAGCTGTTTCAATGGCTTCTCTTTGTGCTGAAAATGCTATGTAGAGATGAATTTCTATCAAACTGAGTTGTGCCGTTGCTCTGAGGAACCCTGGCCATGGTTTGGCTCAACGTAAATTAACCCATTCCCAAATAAGCCAGGAAAGGAGATTTTGGCCCAAATTTCTCCTTGTAAAGCAAATATAAAGAACTTTTTTTTTTTTTTCCTCTCAGGATAAAGGCTCATAGTGAAACCAGATCTTCCCAGCTCAGAGAAGTACACACCATCCACTTGTCACTCAGCAGCTGAGACTTAGGATGCATTTTTTTTCTAATAATCTATGATGAACTTGAATGTACTGCTTATAGACCTATGCGATGCAAATCTTTTAGACCAGCAAACAAATAGCGCCATGCCAAGAAGCGTGATTTAAAATGTCCTTTGTAGAGGTGCAGAAAGGAAAACACGCTTTTTTTGTCAGGACAAAAGGACACCAGATAAAATTTAGGGATAGTCCCTAAAATGGTCATGTTAAACATGGGACACGTTTTACTGCTGGTTGACACCATTTGGCTTACAAAAATATTGCAGTGCCACCAATTGTTTCTGTAATATCAAACCTTTGTGATAAGAAGTGGAAGTATTCTGGGGCAGTGGCACAGCAAGACAAGAATCCCAGGGTGGCGCACAGAGATTAAACCACCAAGAAAGCCCAGCATCAGAGCACCCTTGATGTGCTCTGGTATCTCATACGTTCAGCATCACATCACTAATGACTGTAGCAGAGTACTGCTATCAGTAATACAACCTGATTAAAACGCCACTGCTGAGCAGGGTGTGCTGTGAACTGTGTGAGAGAGAAACCTGCCCTGTCCTGGAGAGCTTGTGCATAGAGGCTGGATGCAGCGAAGCGAGGGCTGGGAGCAAGCAGGGCTGGGAGGCTCTGCAGAAGGAATATCGGAGTTGAACACAATGAGGCAACCATTAAAAATCACCCAAAAATGCTGATTTTTTTTTTCTGGTTTTCTGGGTACTGGCGAAATGACTTTTAGTGGAAGAATTTCAGATTTCAGTGGAGAAAATGAATATTTTGATATTTTTTTCCCCCAAACAATTTTTTTTTTTTAATTTAGTCTGGAGTCTTTTTGCCACTGAATCTTAAGTTTTCATTCAAAATCTCCTGTGGGGTGGGAGACTGGGAATTATTCTAAACAACTCTTCCTTTACAGAAATCCTAAACCTCTCAACATTTCCCTAACGCTGCTCCTTCCATGCATCCAGGGGACAGCCCCATATTCAAGTTCCTCCCAGAGCGAAGCTCCTTTAAGGGATTCCCGATTCTCTGGAGTCCCAAATGTTTTCCTGCCATTGCTCAGCAATTTGCTGTCCTGCTGCTGTGCCAAAATAATTGCTCCTGGGTCATGCTGCAAATAGGGTCTGCGTAATTTTTAAAATCTCAGTTATTTTGGTTCCCCCTCTTGGCCCCGAGTGTTTGACTCTTTCACTGAGCTGGTTCGTAGATGGTTGCATGGGACTGAACGAGGAGGACACTCAGGGACCTCTTTAGCTGGCTTTGCCTCTGGAAAAAACGTCACGTGGAAGATGCGAGGGCAGCATTTTCTGGCCAGTGCCATGTGTTATGGAAGCCATCGTTGCACTGAGATCGGTCCTTGGTGGAACGAAGCCTCCTCTGTGGACCTCAGTGCTGCATCTTCCCGTGCCAATTACCTCTGGGTAATTAAGGTGTGAGCAGCCTGTTACAGGGTAGGTGTTGTGCAGTGAGCAGTATTGCTCAGTGAAGGACATGAACACAAGCACTCCCTGGACAGTCATGGATCAGCTAACGCCATTTTAAAGGCTTCCCGTCTCCTTGCTTGGCCTTGGTACCCAGAACAGATGAGAGGGTTGAACCACAGGAAAATTATGAGTGAGTTAAAATGTTCACGGGCTCCCCAAGCCAGCTAGGATGCTATATAAAGGACTGTATTATTCCCTGCTCTATCTTCTGGCCGGCACAGGGAGCTTTCATTAGAGCAGCTGGCAGAGAGAGAGATAGTGCCTTGGAGAGCTCGCGCGGCTTTCCACAACATCTCGGCTTGAGAGAGCCTTTGACTGTGCGTCTTGCAAAATGTTTTCTCTGAGATGTCAAAATATGCCTCAGTCAAACCGAAGGAGTCTGGAACATGTTACATGCGTGTTGGTGCACCGTTACCGATACGGCTGGAACTCTGCGGGAGGGTCACAGCAGGCGCTCCCTGGAGCTTTGTGAAGTCACCGAGGTCCTTGGGGAATTTCTGAGGTCCTGCGCGGTACCTCAGCCTCTGTCGTGATGAGGACAAACCTCAGTCCCAGGGGAATGTGTCCTGTGGGGTTTGAAAGGAAGCAAACAACTTTTGCTGCCCCATCTCTCGGAGAAGGGCAGGTCCTTCAGTTTTCTTCTCTTCCGAAGTGTGATATCACACACATTGAGCCACCCAGCAGGGGAAGGGAGGGTGCTCGGAGGGGTACAGGCGGGGATGGAGGGTCATGGCTACAACCATGTGGCACAGCACGCAGGTGCAGTCTCCCATGGGGATAGCCTGAGCTGGACACCCCAGGAGGTGGCAGCTTCCAGGCCTGGTGTGGTCCTGTCTTGCCCCAGGAAACATGATCAGTGGACCAGAGACCAGCTTGCCCCATTGAGTCTGACCCATGAGGTTGAGGAGCAGGACATCAACCATTATGCAGCCTTGCAAACTGACAAGGCACTGCTGTGACTGGGGGGTCAGCTGGAGGAGCCAATTTTGTGTCTCACGCCCAGCCTCGAGGACCTGAAGGTGGTTGGAGGGGACTGGGGAACATGCAGCATCCAAATTTTCCTAAGGGAAATACAACACAGGACGTGCTCTGATAACACAGGGATGGACAGGCAGGCAAGCTGGTTTCAGTAAAACTGGATATGTCTCAGCAGCGTGTTGACAGCTACTTGAAGCCACTTTCTCTCAAGAGCAGATTTTGCTGTCTGCGTTGTCAGAAAACATCCAAGTGTGGCCTCGGGCATGGCCTGAGGGTGTCCTTCAGAGCACGTGGGATCCCCTGCTCTTGGACGAGCTCGGTGCTTGCTGCGCTGCTGGAGCTCTCCTGATGGTGCCAGGCTGACGGCTCGGCCGGTGCCAGCCGTGTCCCCGGGTGCCCACGAGCGGGTTCCTCCCGAGCCGCTCGCTGCTGGGAATGCAGGCATAGCGTTTCCATGAGTAAGCCTCGCTCGCAGGGCTGCATGTTTGCAGGATGAGGCCATGGAGGGAATTAGCGAGCTCTCAGCCCTTTGCAGAGCTGGCGAGGTACACACGGTGTAGAGCTGGGCAAATACACGCTTGAAAGCTTTTAATTACATGCTTCCTGAGCAAGCACACTTTTCTCTGTAAAAGCTGCAATTTTTTTTTCCTGCATTAAATTTAATTTTTCTTTAAAAGTAGAAAACAAAAATGGGGATGGTGGAAAGCCGGGGTAGATTTGTGTGCGGGCTGTGGCAAGCGACATCTTTCTGTTTGGCACTTACGGTGTGCACAGCACGGTGCGGTCCTGCCCCGTGCAACCGAGACAGCAAATGTCAGTGATAATTCAAAAATACAAGCAGTGCAAAACTCATGCTCAGGTTGAGCCGTGGTCCTTCCCTTCCAAGCACAGAAGATGACAGATGAGGTGTTAGAGATCCCCAGGCAAGGTCTGCGAGGCTTAGTACACCCGAAGGGCAGGTCCCATTCAGCTCCTGATCTCGTACCGTGTGAGCACTGCAGCACCGGCACTGCTACGCTCCCACAAGGACTAATTAGTCCTGGTTTTTGGATGATGCTGACATGGCCAGCACATGTCCAGGTCTGAGGCCACCCCTGGGACCTGTGCACCATACTCTGCGTTGCTGCGCTCCCAGACCTTAACAGAAAGGCACTTCTCACCCCCTTAGGATTGCAGGGAGTGTAGCAAAATTGCTGGGCTTGCTTCAAGTAAATGTGCAAATGCTTCATTTTCCTTTCCTCTAACTCACTCCCTGCTCTATAGCCCTAAACACCACCCTGGATCTTCAAAACAGTCCTTACCTGTTTTCTAACCCATTAGACCCATTTTCCACCATCCAGCAGATAGCATACAGAAAACTTTGGGTTCACAGCCACACTCCCCGCGTGGATGTGAGTGCGGTCCAAGCAAATAAATCCTGAGTGCAAGTATTCATACATGAAGAACTTCACACTCAGAAACACGACCACACTAAATTGCTGCCAGAGTTTTAAAGGCAGCTTTTGAAAATATTGGCCCCACATCTTGTAATTCTGGAGCAAATGGCTTGATTCATTAGGGAAATGTCAGCTAACTGCACCTAGGACTGAATCCTGGGGATCCAGGAGGAGAGAGGCTGGGATGAAGATGGCTTTCCGCTTATACATAAATGCATCCTGGGCTGATTAGCTACCAGAGGAGAAGGAAGTCTTTATGATTTCTACCTGATTTTCCATGTCTGCGCAATTACAAAGACTTGATGTAAAAGAGTATCTTTCAAGTATATAAAGCATATGCTCCCCAGAAACATTCAGCAGCAATGTTTTTGGCTCCTGTAACTAATGCTAGCAGAAGGTTCAATTTCCTGACAGCACCAGTTTTTATGAAGAATGAGCATTTTGCTTTCCTTTTCATTTTTCCAGTTCCCAAAGTATTATTGATAGTTGATTATTGCTATTTTATGGGAGGTTGTGGCAATTAGTTTGAATTGTACACGTACAAATGTGCAGTCTGTAAATCTCAGAGCAGTGCTGGAGCGCGTAGGTGGTATATGCCTATAAACTGCTTAGAGGCTGCAAACTCAAGCACTGATAAGCTAGGAGATTCCAGAATGAAGGTTTTTATCTCCCATCTTCATTTAGCCCTCTCAAGGCTGTCTCATGATGATTAGACAGTATTTTTGTGCAAGATCCTCTCCATTCAACTCACTGAAGAGGCATCGCTCTAGCAAGGAGCACTCACTCAATGCCTTGTGCCAGCCCCGTGGTAGCTCCAACTCCTGTCCTACTGATGAGATGGGGATCTCAGTCCACCCCGGTTCCTCCCACATGAGCCTTGGTTGCTCAGGACCCTGCACTCCTGCTCTTTGCCAGCTCCTCAACCAGCTGCTGAAGCCTCTCCATGGATCTTGCCAACTTGTCTCATTTTCAGCCCTCTCAGGCTTCTTCCAAAAAACCTCCCTTTCCTTTCTTCCCACAGCAGCCCCAGGAGTGACTTATGGTGTAATCCATGAATTATGTACTATTATAATGCATCAAAAGGGACAGAGCAGTGAGATCTTCTTCCTCATTGCAAAGCCCGTATATTTAAGCCCATGTTTTATGTACGCTTACGTACATGGGCTGGGGGCCAGCCCTGGTCATCTCTTTCAGCGCAAAGTGCCAAATAGGAGGAAATATGTTAGTAGGGGCAGGAACCTTATTTTACCAATATTTCCCAATATTTGAAGCCACATGATCCTTCACTGCACAAAACCCATCCCTGACGCTGGGTCACCGGGGCACTAAAGTGGTTGCTCGTGCTCGATGCTACAAGAAGTCCCACAAACTTCGGGAGGACCAAGCAGATGTGTAGGTGTTCCCAAATTAGACTTGTTATTTCAACACTGATGTGAAAAGCAACAGATTTTAGTTATTGGCACACTATGGGTTAAAACTTTTAAACAGTGTGTTGGGCAAGCTTATTCTATGTATAACTTGGGGTTAAATTTTATCCTTCACCCCAGCACTCACCTTTTACTGCATATTTTCTTTTAATCAGGATTTGCTTGAATTCAGCTGCTTGTATCTGAGGGCAGGCTTTGTCCCTCTCTCTGTTGCTTAGTTTAGTTACACTTACAGCAAAGAGTTGTTAGGATCCTTGAAGGAAAAGGTACAACTAATAACAAGAAAATTAAATTACTGAACATTTATCAGTGATGAAGAACTGTAGAAAATGTTTTGATCTGAACAAAGCACTTTGCTCTGCACAAAGTGAAATATTGTCTGATATCTAGGGCTTTTCATAACAAGTGGAAACGTAATTATGATAGGTAGAAAGGAAAAATCAATGTTTTGCTTTGAAAATTAGCCTTTTCTAGGTTGTTTTTTCTGGCTGAGACAATCTGACATTTTATGAAATATTATGATGAGCTTGAAATTGTCTCTCTCTCTCTTTTTTTTTTTAACCAAAAAGATGTATTTTTGGCTGAAAATTTTTACTGTATCCAGAAAGGGAAATTGTTCTGTCAAGGGTATTGTAAAAAGCCCTGTGTTTCATTGGCTTTTAATGGAACCTTAATAGAAGTTGGCAGTGTAGATGATCAAGCTGGAAGGCTGCAGCGAAATTAAAATAATCAGAAGTTGTTCTGAGGCTCATGACCATGAGAAAGCCCTCAAAGCCTGTAACTACTCACTCAACCATAAAGGTGGTTGATCTCACTTCTTCCCATCCTGGCCCAGTCTTGGGAGAAAGGCTCATGACTGCGAGAAGCCCATGAGGGACTGTGCTATTGCTATTGATTTTTGACAGAAGATGTGCAGATACTGCAGTGAGGAGGGGAAGAATCAGCTTTGCAAAAAAAGAAGTGTGTTCAAATCCGGAAAAGCTCTTGCATCTGGGAAGGAGAGGATAAATTTTAATCAATGTCCATGTTTCCAGCCGATTTAGAAAAGCCTGACTATGCAGTAAGCTGTAATGACCTCTGGCAGACTTTTAATCTAGATGAAGTGATATAACTTTCTTTTTTTAATGATGAGCGCTGCTTCCACATCACTTGGAGCAGTTGCACCTGAGTGAGCTTGTGCTACTTGGAGCTGAAGTGAAACACGATGTTGCACCAGGGATTCCTCAGATTTCTGCCAGAATACCACCTAAAATGGAGTTAGGAGAAACGTTCCGCTGGGGTAGCACTACCTGGGCTGATACTTCTCTTGCTCCTCTGCACTGGATATTTCTCCCCCTAATGTACTTGCATGCTCTTTCTTTTCCCCGTTGTTACTGCTACGTATTCAGAGGGCTGTTGGCTTTCAGTCTATTGGTTTGTCTATTGCAGAGCTCTTAATAATGGTTATTTCCTGGTAGTGAATGCTCGACTTGGTCTAGGGGGACCTGTTTGTAGCATAGTTTTCTATAATTACCCAAAATTTACGCAGCAATTCCAGGCCTATTATATGGGGCATAGTATGTAATTACAGGCATAACATATTAGGTCCTAATAACAGCAAATATATCATTACACAAATCATTCATGTAACTGTGCTGATATTTTTATATGGAGTAAGTGAATACAATTACTAATAATTGCCATACACATCTTACAGCTGCAGTGTAACTGGTGCCACTGTGACACAGAGCAGGGCAGGGGCAGGAACAGGGAAACTCCCGGTGAAATGCATTGGAGCCTGTGAAACATTGCACCTGAAAGCCAAGGTGGAAACCCTCTTTGGTTTTGTGTGTGTACGTGCATATGTGGTGAATATGACAACTGTATTCATTGGAGGAGCCATCTGGGAGGGATCCACATTGTTGTGTGATGGGTGTCCTACTTAGTTATGGGGGTGAGGTGTTCCTCCATAACTGTAGAGGTTATGGAGGTCCTCCAGGAGGTGTAAATGGTCCTCCAAGCTGTAGATGAACGGAGTAAATCCCACAAAAGCAGCAGCAGGAAGACTTGGGCCATCAGGTCACCGAGGTGAGATGTACAAATCATGCATCCCATCTTCCAGTTTGGAAGAGTCGAGCTTGGCCCAGGATTTGTAATAAAAGTGCCTTGAGGCACTTTAAACCCTCCCTGACAGGTGACCACTGATCCCTGCCAAATGTGGGTAGCCTGTAGGGAAAAGGTGTCAGCGGTGGCATTCCTCAGGCAGTGCCAGTGCGGTGTGAGCTAGTGACGCAGACAGGGTACACGGCCAACTGTGAACCTTTGCATGCAGGTTTGTGGGTGATTTGCGTTGATGCACACGGGTTAGGGGGTTGATTTAGGCACGGCCATCCTGGCACCCCGAGGTGCACCGTTTCAGCCCTTGGCACGGAGGGTGGCTAGGTGGAGGGCAGATGCAACTGGGACTTCTCTTTTCCACACCAGTATTTCAAAAAGCTCAGGCGATGACTTCTGTTTCAAGAGCTGCCTATTTATATCTGCTGCATGGTTTAGGCTGAAATCTGTTTCTTTCACCGATGGGTTAACCTGTTTTCTGGGCTCTGTCTGCAGCAGCCCATCGGCACCTTTGATAGCACCAACCTGGACTTCCAATGCTGAGCCCACTTTTTCCACAACACCCAAGTCAATGGGAATTTTGTTCACCTCTCCAGAGCATCTCAGAGGGATGATATAAGGAGAAAAATCCGTAGGCTGGAGGCTGCCCTGAGGCATGCTCAGGGCATGTGGCTGGGAGCCTGCTTTGGGTGCTAGAGAAGTATTAAGCAAAAGCCCTGCTGAAAAGTAAGGAGTATTAATTCAGGCACCGCTCTGTAGCTATCGACAGGACCTGGCTTGCATTGCACCAGCTTGGTGTGGGCGGAGGTCTGCACATCATCTGTCTGCCATCCTATTTCAGCATGGAAATACTCCAGTTAGAGCAGGGATGATGAACTGGAGCCATGGGGGCCAGCTCCAGCCTGCCAAAGCAATTTTACCTGGCCATGGACATGCTGACAGGTCAACATGTTCACGTGTGGTAGAGCAGGTGCTCAGCTGAGTCTGGTGGGGTCTTGTTGGGCCTGGTGGGGTGCAATGTGGTTACATTGGTTGCCTTCCTGCACACCTGGCTGGGGTGGACCATGCTCGTCCCTACTCCAGGCTGGACTGGAAGCACATCAGGGCAGTGATATGCTTAACAAGGTTGGGAATGAGGTCACACCTTCTGCCCATGAGCATGCATCTGCACACGCAAAGAGCAGCAGCATGACATGAGAGCACAGCTATGTGAAAAAAAAAAACACTGCGGGGAGAAAGGTGGTAACAAAAGAGAGGTTCTTCAGTGAATTAGTACTGGGTTTTGTCATGGGGTTACTCTGATGATGCCAATGTTGATGCCAGCATCGTGAATAAAAAAAAATCTATTAAAAATTGGGCTGAAGGGCTACTTCCAATAAAAAGGGCCAGCATGATTTTGCGTCAAGATAAGGCCAAAATGATGCCACCACCCTCAGTGGAGGCATGCAGCAGAGCAGGAGCCACTTCATGGTGGACAATGTGCAAGCATGGAAGCCAGGGCTCCCATCCTGGGTAGACGTAGTCTCTCTGGGCCGATCCCACCTTGATTTTTGCTGGGGCTTGGTCTAGTTTTGGCCCAGATTCACGTAGAGACAACAGCACTGTGGCTGTGTTGGCAGCCCAGTGGTCAGAGCTGCTGTGTGTCTGTTCTGATGGTTTTGCTTTGGTGTAATTCCACCACTTGTGAGTAACAGAAAACATTTGAATGAAAGAATAATCTGGCTTTACGGGGCAGGTAGACAGGGACTGCTGCTGCGAACCCTCAGCAATACCTTGAGCAAGCCAGAGGGGGACTGGTGGTGTTGCTATGTTCATAAGATGTTCCTCATCTTGGTCCTTGCCCTTGGTATCTCCTTCACCATTGAACTTCTGCAGCAATCTTTAGGTCAGAAATAAGGGGAAATGCCAATGCCTTTCACCCACTGCAGCTGTCATCTGAGGCAGCAGCTGTGGTATGAGCATCAATGAGGTGCCACGCTTTACGTCTGTGTGATGTTATTGGCTTGGTGTATGATTTCTGGTTTAATATGGTATTCAGGATCCGGAAAGAAAAAAAATAAAAATCCCAGTGGCCTCTGGGGAATTGCTGTAGGCTGGGTTCACACTTTGAGAGCAGGATCTCATCCTGTCTGTCCTGTCCATACATCAGCAGTCCCAGGGAGCAGAAACACATGAATTTTTCCAGCCAGAAAGCCTTGACCTTGTGCAGTGTCCCCTTTGCTCAGTGACAGTTATCACCCCTCTGCTCCATGGTGGGTCCTGCACATGGGGCTGCATTATGGTCTGAACATCACGAGACATCGGCAGAGCTGACCTATCAGCTTCTCCTGAGCATCCCAGGCTGGGAGCCAAGGCTTTGGCTCTGCCGACCCTGGTGGTTAAGGCAGGAGGGTGACAACATGGAGGGTTTTGCTTTTCCAGCATGCTAACAAACATCATTACCGTGTTACTGGAAGAGGAGAGCGATCACCTGCTGTGTTTGCTGGGGAGGAGTGAGGCAAGGTCAGCTCTGTACCTTGGCTGACCCTGGCCAGGACAACGGAGTGTCATCTCCACCATGGTTTTCAAGGAAAGCACTAACATGTTTGCTACCCTTTGGTAAAATTTACCCTTCTTCTTGTTGTTGGAGCTGGTTGGTGGAGCTGGGCTGGGCTGGGACGCACAGGGCGGTGTTACAGAGGACCATTGCCAGCCCCCTGGCCTTGTCTCACCTCCCAGTGGGACTCCAAAGCCCAGCCAGAAAACACCACGCGTCCTCTTGCAGAGCCTTTCTCACTTAAATCAAGCAAAAGAATTGTTTTTTTAACTTCCAGAGACTTTCTTCCTGCATTTACTGGAGGGGAGTGGGTAGGGGGTGAATAACAGGGAATGTTTAAGGGAAGTGAATTTGGGAGTTTGTAAATGAGCAATTTGATCCCAAGGGTTAATATTTCCCTAATCAGGGGACAAACAATATTGCGTGACCTAAAGCCCCAATCACAGCCTGACGGTGCCGCCCAGCTTGTGACTTGTGTATTTGCAGCAAATTTCTTATCTGTCAACAGCAATTGGAAAGGGGGAAAAAAGGCAAATAAAGAAGATCAGTGGTATTGTATCGCTGGCTCTCCCTACAGACCTTGGCTGTACTGATAATCATTAACTCTCTCAAACTGAGAGCCACCGCAGAGCTCAAGACTAAAACATGGTACCTCTCAAATGTACAGAAATTTAGTGCACAGTTGACACTGCTTGAAGCTAGAATTGCCTGCAGTGTTTCCACAGCCCCCGGCCCCGTGGCATAGCCTGTGTGTGCCGTGGGGGACACAACACGTGAAAGCAAACGCACTTTAAACCCAGCCCCTTGCCGTGGGTGCAAACACCCCCAGCGCATTTTCTGCACTCCTGTGGCCATGCATGAGGCCGTCCACTCGGCCCTTCTCCCGATTATAAGCTAAAAAGATGTATATAGTGCATATAATGTATATAATGTATATAACGTATATAATGTATATAATGAAAGAGAGGGTTAAAACCCATGCTTTAAGAAAGAAATACACACATCAATCTAAAAATGTACTTTATTGGGCTGCTAATAATAAACAGCGGTGAGGGCAGGGGAGTGGTGAGCAGCATAATGAAAACCTCGGGATGTGGACACAGCCATCCCCTGCATGTCCTGGAAACCACGCAGAAGACACCTCGAGCATCCTCAGCGGGACCTCCCTCCTCCCGGCCTTGGCCAGGGGATGTGGCAGAGAGCAGCGGGTCGCTGCGCAGCCTGGTCCCCCCCCAGACCCTCAGACACTGCTCAAGCAAGCTCAGGTTTTGCACACTCGACGTTCACCTGCGCGCTGCTCAGCACGTCCGATCGCGCAGGGAAATAAGTGGGCAGCCACCGAGGAGTTCACGTCTGGCATCGACGTCGGGCGGAGGATTCGGTAAAGCAGAGGCTCGCCTCTCCTCTGCACGCAGGCAGAGCCTGCTGATGCTCGGCGGCACGCACAGGTGCCTGGCCCAGCCCTCGCCCTCCCAGCTCCGGGCCAGCTTCAGACACCCTGGAACCTGATTTACGCTGCTATAACTGGGATTCAAACCTGGCCTCGCAAATATAACCTTTCCCCTTACTGGAAACAAAATATGTTCATCTCCTGGGTTTGGAAACCCATATTCTTTTACTTGAACACAGAGCTCTGTCCCCCATCATTAGCAGATGTCTTGCACACGAACTGCATTACCTATAAAGTCTGCTTACTCCAAGCAAATGTTTCTCCATTTTTTCTTTCTTTTTACTTCAATTTGAAGTGAAAGGTACAGTATAGGATTCAAATGCCTTTGCATTACACGGGTTTCTGACCACTCGAAAACCCCACGGAAAAATGACTTCACAAAACTGAAACGCCCGATGAATCGTTTTGCTGCGTTTCACTCTGCCTAGCTGAACTTCCCTTTGATTTTCTTTTATTGCTTTACATGGCACTTAGCTTCTACTTATTTAATATTATTTCTTTATTAAAAAAAAACAAACAAAAACCATCACCATAGATCCTGCTTCAGCTCTCACTGCGTGTCAGTATTCCTGCCCCATGGATGTCGCACAGGCAGGAACGTCGGGAAATCACCAAAGAGGCAGAACTACAGAGCAGCTCCAAGAAAGATGATAACCTGGCGGCTGAAGCACCACGTGCTGTGTCCCAGCTCGTTCCCACATCGAAGGCTGGCTGCAGGGCTGCAGGACGGGAAAACTAAGAGGGAACTCGCAGAAGGATTCCGAAATTCGGATCTGTCCCCGATAGCTGGCTGGCCCACTTGCCATGATCTGAACGGCATCTCTGACTTCTCTTTGGCTCAAGGATTTAACTTTAAGGCAAAAATAAGACACAGTGTAGAAGCTCCATCAAATCTTTGGCACAACAGCAACAACAACAGCAAAAAATGACTGTACACATGAGCTGAGAGGGGAACATTTCCCAGTTAAGCAAAGGGAAAAGTGCTAAATAAATTGCACGTACTAAAAGGTGGCTGGCTTAAAAACAATAAGAAGCATCGTCGTCCTTTTTGTTTCCTTTCTGTTCCAGAGATTAAGAAAGTTCCTTGGCCAATTGTCATCTTGAAAAGGGGTTTCTGCAAAAAAGCTGCTTGCAGTCTTCATCTGGATCATGCAACCTTTGCCAAGAACAGATGTAACTCTGCCTGGAAGCTCTTCTGAATCCTCCCTTCCTGGTTGTTACTCCTGGAAAGAGAAAGATGCATCATCAGAACAGTGAACACATGCCGCCCCAGCAGTTACTCGCATGAACAACCCTTGTTGACACACATTGGGGTTTCCTTGGGACTCATCAACCCACAGTGCAAGTTTTTAAGAGTTTGGCTCGTAGAGCATCAACCTGTAGGTGCCACAGCGGTGGCCAGAGTCCATATAGCAGAGGGGCTGGAAGAAAGAGTGGACAAGGAAGGTTTGGGGAGGAAACAGACCAAGGTAACTCAATGCTGTCTCCAGCTCCCGCTGCACAAAATGAGCAATGATGGCATATACCTGCTTTGGAGAAGTCCTCTGGGGCCATTTTCAGTTTCAGAAGTCAATCTCCAAATTACAAAGGGAAAGCAAATGAGCTGGAGCAGCCTGGACTTGGGCAGGTGGGGTTTATTTTGGTATTGTGGTGACTACGTTCGTTTCTGCCATGCGCAGGAGAGGCAGAGGCAGGTGTATTTGGGTAACTGCATTTGGTACAGAGAATTATGGCCAGGTTTTCTGCTGCCATCGGAAAATGCACAATTCCAACATGCAGCAGCTTCAGACAGGGAAAACCTCATCTAAACCCCCTCTGACATTAAAATAAGCCCTGAGAATATCCCACCAACAATCGTTAGGATACTTCAAAACACAGTAAAATCCTTTGGGCCTGCTCTTTCATAAGGTCACATCACAGTTGGCCAAACTGCCTTCATCACGTGGGCTCCTAAATCCTCCTTTAAGTAACTTAGGAATTTAGAAACTTGGAAATCAGATCCCATTTTCTGAGTCCAACCACTGTTTCTTGCTTTTTGCCAGCGGATTTAAGAGCCTTTCAAGGTGCAGCGCAGCCCCTGATGGTACTTTGGACACAGTCATCAATTCTCTGGACAGACCAGTCACCTTGCTGACCATCTAAAAAGGTCTAACTCCTTAAAGCTTGGCCTCAAAAACATTCTTCCTCAAGCCAGATTGTTGCTGTACTCTCTCCCCTTTTCCGTTATTGGATTTTGTAACGTTAAGGTACAAAGTGCTGGGACTCAGCAGGTCAGGCTGATGGTTGGACTTGATGATCTCGAAGGCCTTTTCCAACCTAGATGGTGTTATGATTCTGTGAAAGTATTATTAAGACGCCAATGTTTTATTTTATTATTACTATGATTAGGGCTGCTGCTTGTGAGATGACCTGTCCCAGGTGAGCATCAACACCGGGCTAAGGGGACGGGGAACACAAGACCCATGCTGCTACCTCCTCCGGCAAAGTGCAGGCCCCGGGGAGCACGGGCTCACCCTGCTGATTGGCACACACTGAATATGAAAACTGAGCTCGTTATTGTAATTATTGTCAATGATTTGGTGTCCCTGCTTACTAACACACTACCTAGCACTGCCCTGAGCAGGAGGAACAACTGCCCAATTAACTGGGACTCAGGATTTTGAATAAATGAGGGTTAGGTGAGAGAATGACAAACAGCTTTGTGTATCACAAACAAGGTGTTTGTTAGGAAACACCTAAAACGATTTTCCAACAATAAGTAACGTATATTAATAACCTGTAATAGAAATGTTGGTTGTTTAATTTATCCCGCATGGAAAGAAAGAGAAGAAAAAGGATGGAAAAACAAAGAAAAAGGGAAGCAACGGATGTGCTCATTAATATTAAAAGACGGTAGAGAGACAAATCCTTCCATCGCTGTCTGGGACAGCAGTCTTGGCAAGCAAACCCCTTTCCACTGCAGGAACGAATTACCCCGCAGGAGCAGCCTCGCGCCCTAATCCAAAGCCACCGGAGTCAGAGGGACTCTGGTTCCCTCTCTTGTGCCTCAGGGGCTCTTTAAAATGCCAAATAAATAGTGCCTGATATTGCACTAGGGAAATATGGGGCTGGTGCGCCGTAAGAAAAGGGGGGGTGAACAAACGCAGGTCAAAATGCTGCAGCTTCAGGATGAGGGCTGTGGAAAGGAGGATGGATGGATGGAGGGAGCCCTCTGCAAACTGGTGGAGGGGCTGAGCAGAGCCAGTTGGTCCCCAGGGGCTCGTGGTGGGGTGTGCTGGGTGGGAAGGGGCTCCTTGCTTCTCCCCCACCTTCTCCCACTCCAGCCAGGAGCTCTGAAGACAGATTTATTAAACAGGGTCTGCTTTAAACTAATAATCAGAACTCCCCTGGCTCTTGAATTTGACAACTGGCCCAATGACCTTGGTAAGTTTGCAGCATCCTGGAGCATTTCAATCTCTATAAATCAAAGCACTGCTGGAATTGAGTCAACCTTTGTTCCAGGGCTTCTCTCGTCTCCTCGAGTCACATTTTCCTCTTACTGCAGTTACCTGAGATCCGCGAGGCAGATCTCACCCTGCCCTTGGTAATACTGCGCTGTAACGGGAGCGGAGCCAGCGCTGGGACCCACCGCGGGAGCCGGGCGATGGAGCTGCTCGGACCCCCCTTGAAGCAAAGGGGCTGGGTGCCATTGTGCAGCGGTGGGGTCCCACGTCATGTCCCTTTGGCAAAGGAAACCTCTCGGCCCTGTTATTTTGCTCGGTCTGCGGGGAGTCCTCAGGCTCACACCTCTGCCCTGGTCACAGCTGCTGTTTGGGCTGTTGGGATGTGGGGACATCTCAAAGCGCGAGCGGTAAGCACAGGGCAGGGATAACTCGAGGGGGATCCAGCCCCCCCAGGGAACCCTGCTGTCCTGCTGTCCTGTGGGCAGACAGACAGACGGATGGATGGGGAGGGTGGCTGCTCTCCTGTGGTCCCCGGGGAAGCAGACTGGCTGCCTGCCCGCCCGCGCCTGCAAGCGTGAGCGGGGAAAGGGAGCTACTTTTAAAGAGGAACCTCTGCTAAGTCAAACTGCACAGAAAGGGAGCTCAAACCTCATTATCAGACCCCCCTCCGGTGCACAGGATGGGAATCCGTGGGGAAGAAATGCCATGCAGATCATCAAGGGTTTACTGCACTGGCTTGGCAGTCGTGCCGCCCCGATGCGTTGCGATAATCGATATCAGATGATCAATACCAGCAAGCGCCGTCAGCCAGGACCGGCCGTGCAAACCACGGCTGGGAGCTGTGGCTTTATCTCGGGGTGCTGCGTAAATAAATCATGAATCCCAATGCAGAGTTATAGAAAAAATATGTTCCAAGCAAATGGTTTTGGTGCCACACAAATTAAGCCTGCCGCTACCATTTCTTTTTTACAACCCCAACCCCCAACTTGTTCACTCTGGCAAATAAATGTGCCCGCAGAAAGTGCTCCTCTGAAGTTTCAGTGGGAAAAAGCGTTACCTACAGCGGGAGATCTGCTTTTAGCAAAGTAGCAATGAGGAGGCATCAAGGCATGGCAGAACACCACAATAACTATTTCATATAATGCAATAATTATATACATAATGTGAGCAATTTCAGTGCAACAGACTGCAACAAATAGAGCGGCTTTTCATTCCATGTACGCTCCTATATCATTTAATTATCGGGGAATATATATATATATAGCATCTTTAATTTTTAATTCCTTGCGTCTGTGCGCATCCACACACACACGCAGGCCCAGGGACTCAAAAAACCAAGAAACTAAATTCCAGCCGAAAACTTTTATTGAGCTCCAACTGCTCGCCTGTTATTCATAACCCAGTTTCCTCTCTCACAAAGAGACCTTTCGCATGTTTTTTTTTTTTTTTCCTTCTGCCTCGCTAACAGCTGCTCGCAGTGTTGTATCCTGAGTGATGATGAGGTTCTGAAAGTGTTTTTTTGGAACAGATGGCCAGGAGAGAGCTGGGGAATGTGCCAGCAGCGAGCTGGGGAATGCGCCAAGTCCTGCAGTGACTGAGTACTCCGGGTTCCAGCTCGCGTGCCTTTCCCCTGCCCTCTGCCCCAAGTGGCGCCAGCAGGACTTCCCAGCTCGCGCTCCGAACATCTGGAGTCTGCGACTGCCAGAAGAGCCGGGGAGAAGGGGGGGGGAAGCCAAAAAAAAAAAAACCAACCACCCAACCCAACCACCCACCCCTCCCTCCCCGCGCCGGCTGGGCTCCCATGCGCGCCACACCGCTGCTGCCGAGCAGAGCGACCGGTGCAAAGCAAAGAGGGAAGGTTTTGGGGGGGTTGATGAGGTTTTGTTTTTTCTTTTTAGTTCGAGGGGTGTTCTGGCTGCTGTGGGGAATTGAGTGCTTTGTATAGGGTGTTTGTTGGGGGTCGGGTGCTGCTCTGTGTTGACTGAAGCGCTGTGGTTGTGCTGCTTGGTGGGGAGGCAGAGGCTGCCCCATAGCCATGGGGCAGGAGCCCTGTGGGGCTGGGGAGCGCAGCTCCGCACCCCCCGTCCCTAACGCCCTAACCCAGCCTGGTTAACGCAGCCATCCTGCAGGGCACCCGGATCGGGCCCTGGGGGACACGGCTGTGAAAAGTGTCCCACAGCAGCCTGCCCAGGCTGGACCCAAAGCCCCGCGAAATCCACGTCAGGCTTTTCGGTGTGGCTTGTCCTCAGAGGACGGCTCTTTGCTGGCACCGAGGGCAGACGTCCCCCTTCCCTTGGACCCAAGCACAGCCCCAGGAGGACTCAGGGCTCTGCTGGGGGTGTCACAACCTAAATCTCCACCGTGATGCAACTCCTGCACACGCTGTGAAGGGCAAGGCTCAGTCCAGAGCACTTTTATAACCAACCAAAGGCCAGCTTTTAAAAAAAGAGTATCATCAGAACTCGCCACCTCACCATGCGGCTTATTTTCTTTAGGAAAAGACATTTAAAGGCCTTCAATTACCCCCTTGGCCGCTTATAAGTGAGATCTCCAATCACCAAACACCCTTGGTCAAGTCTCAATTGCAACTGCTTAAATCACTGTATAACAGCAGCTAGGACTGGAAAGGGGATTTTTTTTTTCTAGCCAAAATAGTTGGAAAGGTTAAAGCCAACTTTTCTAATTAACACAATAGAGTGGAAGGGGTAAAAAAAACACCCACTAAGTTTCCTATTGCAACAGCAAAGTCTGCACAGCAGCCCAACGTTAGGGATAGAGGATAATTCACCCTCAGAAACAAAGCACAGGGCGACACACAATCCAGCAAATGCAACATCTGGAGCCCCTGCCTGCCAAAACAAACTCCAATCAGCTACTTTTTTGTGTGAAAAGCTCACGGTGCCACAGCACACTGCGATCTGCCGGGGAACAGAGAGAGAGGGAGATAGAGGCAGAGAGAGACACGATAAAATGGAGATGACAGCAGATAAGGGCGCTGCCGCCGGAGCAGTACAGCTTAAGCACCGGAGGTCTGCGCTTGGGCTTGCTGTGATTTATTTATTTATTTATTTCTAAAGAGAGAACAAAAAGGGAAAAACAAAAAACAAAAAAAGCCCCAAAGTCGATAATTCAGAGGAACTGCTCAGCAAGCAGTGGTTTCTGAGACCTGATTAAAAACACACACACAGCTTAGAAAACGTGCCGATTTCAAAATTAATGAGCACACGGTGATTTTGGGCCAAGTCATCGTATCCTCATCCAGCTGCCTGCGCGAGACCCCCCAGGAGAGACATCCTTTCACACCACCTGACATCCAGAGCTCAGATCTTCTCTGCTCGGTTATCCCTGATCTATAGCTTCGCTCTGACAACAGCCTCTCCCTACCTCATGCTCACAAAGCCATCCATCGTTTGGCTCAAGGAGAAAGGGAGACACCATGATAAGGCGAGTCCCCTCAACCCTGGCTCATCTCCTGTCTACTGGGACTTGTTGACTGCTTGGGGTTCCTCAGCGATACCTACCGGTTTTGGCTTCATCTTCAACTGAATGTGCTCTTGCATCACCTGAGCAAATACAGCTTAAAACAAAATGATTCCTATCAGCAAGGATAATCCACAGGCTCTTGGGCTGCCCAGACAACCCTCAACTAGGACTCTCCTATATGGCAGAAATGCATTTACAAGACACTTTCTAGAAAGAAAAGCAAAGCAGAGCAGGGACTGGGACCGTCCCTTGGGGACAAAGCCCTGCTTTCCTTTCAGAGAAGGTCTTCGGAGAAGGGTGAGGATGGGTGTCCTTGGAGGACATGAAGAAAAGGCAGATTTTCTCCTGGTGACGCTGCTTCTGGGACTGGTGGTGGCCTGCATGGAGGCGGGATGGCTGATGCCCCGTGAGAGTTTCATTGTTTGTGTGCACTCGATAGGCTTGGGGCTTTTCTCCGCACATGCGCTTTGGAGAGAATTTTAGAGAGCAGACGCCATAAATGGAAGCGTTTCAATTCTTAATTTATTTTTTTAATTATGGGTGGGTCCAGCCCTAACCCTCAGATGTGAACACCCTGGGATTTGGAGCCATTTGAAATCTGGCTTGGAGTTTTCCATCTTGAAGCTTGCGTTGCTTTACATAAGCCAAGACAATGAGTCTCAGACCACTGGGCACTGAAAGCCTGAAAACCGGCCCAGTGATCTGCCCAAGAACCATACAGGATGCTCATCCTCCTTCTCCTCCTCCAGCTCCACCTGGGGAAGTGGTTCAGCCCCGCAAGAGACCCAAGACCCAGCTCCCACCTTCTGCCGTAGGGTCGGTGGCACCACACTGGGTTCCTGGGATACCACTGCCTATGGAGCCATGGGCCCCACAATGACCCCCCAATTTCAGGCCATCCCTGGAAGCATCTCCTGCACCTCCTCAGCCACAGGCGAGCAGGGCCGCATCCTTCTGTGCACATCTCGCCTGGCACTGCTGCTCCGGGGGCATAAATATGGCCCGTGACAGCCAGAGGAAGCGACAGGGAGTGTGCTATTGTGTTTATTTATAAACTGAATTTCTGACGGATGATTTGTTGGGCTGAAGAAGAGGAAGACCAAGGAAACCTGCCTGAATCGGAGGCAGACCTTAACGACACCGGGAAGGAGCCTGCTCCCCAGCCTAGCTGTCCACTCATCCATTAAAGTCTCACTGATTTATTATCCCACATGACAAGTGAGCCCAGAAAGCAGGGGGAAGTTCAATTCAAGTTTACAAAACTCTTTTTGTCATAAAAGCCCGAACAAAGACATCAATCACTCCTTTAATTTACCCATGTCACTTTCCAAGAGGAAAACTGGCCAAACGCTCTGCTTCCTCCTACCGCAGCTTGATGATGATTTCACCTAATTGGTTCAGTGTTAAGTAACCTAAAGGAATGCGATGCGTAATTAGATTTAGCGTTGTTTCCTCAAGATACCCACATGTCCTTCAGGTCATATGTCTTCCTAATGTGTTTATACGTACAGCGTCTCCATTAGCTACTTTTTTTTTTTTGTTGTCGGGCAATTTTCGCAGAGATAAGTGTTAGATTAAACAAAACAGAAAACACAGCCGGGCGATCGCGTTTTGTGTTCTCCAAAAGGCAACTCGCGGCTGGTTTCTTTTAACAAATAACAGCCACAAGACAACGCTAATAGGATCATGCTTGTGTTAAAACACGATGGGTGACTAACGAGAGGAAGAGCCCGGCGCAGAGCACGGGGAGGAGAGCAAAGCTTTTGATTAGAGAAGAATGCAGTTATTACAAGATCAGACAGAGGAGAAAAAGCGAGAACTCAGAAGTGGGAGCAAGACGAGGAATAAAGAATCGGGAAACTTTCAAGAGGTTGAGAAAGGAAGGAAATTGCTTTGGATTTTTTTTTTTTTTCCCCTCTTTTGTAACTTTTACCGTTATTTGGGGGGTGGGGGGAGGCTGTAACATACCTTCCTTTTTTTAGATCTTCCTTCTGCTTGTAAGGTCCTAGTGCACTGCTCCACGCATTCAGAGAAGCTCATGTTACTGTGGTCAGCGCTGTAATCCAGGTCTGCTAGTCTGGCCAGGGAAAGGATATAGTTACAGGCTATTCTCAAGATGGCCAGTTTGGACAACTTTTGACCATAAGAATAGCAGGGAACCTAGAAAGGGTAACAGGGAAAGAAAAAAAAATTAGGCCAGATAAACAAAATCTCTTGCTTGAAGCATGACAAAACAACTGTAGGTTATTTTCTTAGCAGTTTTTAACATAAATAGGAACTCTGCTGATAAAAGGCCATATGGTCCCAACAGGTTTTGCAGAGGAACTCCCCCGCTGATCTCTGCAGGAATGAAGCAGCACGAACCCTCTTGATTTCAGCAGGGCAGTTCTGCTTAAACCACGATGGCAGAATACGGCCCAGGACGCCTGCCCATCACTCAGTTTGCTTCTCAGAGGCCAGACCCTGTTTTTCTTGGAAACCTTGAACCCCCGTGCCGGCTCCTTGTTTACACCCAGTTCCTTGCCCCGAGCATCTTCCTCCCTGTGAGTGGCTACAAAGTCATCAGAGCCTTGTGGAATAAGGCAATGATGGTGGCATAAGTGACATGTGTCACCACCTGGTCCTTTCGTGCTCAAACAGCACTGGTTACAGCTTCCAGATCTGCTCTGTAATTCCTACCCTGCTGCCCCACAATGAGCATCTGCCGAAGCACCCATCATGTTGTCTGTCTGAAAGGACTCTGACAATATCTGATGCAAGTTATTTCTTTACCCTTGAAAATTTTTCGTGTAATGTGAAACATTCAAACAATTCAGACTAAACAGCATGTGTCTAAATAAACGCATGGTGTACGTTTTCTGCTGCAGAAGTTTTGATTGCTTTTAGATTGCGATCCAGCAAAACACTACACGTGCGCTCAATTTTAGGCACACAACTTCGACATGTCCAGCTTAAAGAGAAATATTCTGAGTTCAAATAGGCTTGGGGCCCCGTTTACTAGTTTGCAAAATTGCTAAAGGTCATTCAGCCTTTAATGCACAAGAGTCTATTGCCTACGGGAAACTGGAGCCGGGCATTTACATGAAATCCATCCTAGCCGCTTGGGCTGTCTGAGCGCCCGTCAATCTAAGTTTTCATGCAACATCAATCACTGGAATGGCTCAATGTCCCTCTACCATCTGCCTCCATACCAGCCTCCATCCTCCTCATCCCTCTAGGGTATCACACTCTGCTTACAGTTGGAGATTTTTTAACGCTTCTTGCCATGCTCATGCCTGAGCCTCTCTTTTCTCCAGAGAGACACGAAGCCAGGCTCATCCCTGGGGTGATGTCCCTGACTTTACATAAGGTAAGACGGGTTCTACCCCTTCTCCAACCCCACGGTGACCATATGCAGATGCCAAGGGAAAAGCAGAACATCTCAAGCATACATAGTATTTCCCCAAGAATTCTGCCAGACTCCAATGTCAGCTCCATGAACCCAGCTAGACGTGCTTTCTCTGAATTAGCAACCCACAACAAATCTTTTTGCTGATGAATTTGGTCCAGTAAGTTGAACCAATGTCAACTTCTAGCACCCACAACATCCTTTTGAAAGTTTCCTCCCCTTTCTTGATAACACAGACCTCCTTTTGCTTGTTTTGAACTTGGCTCCCACTGTCTTCACTTCAGGCCCCCCAGCTCTTGTACTAGAAGAGAGAACAATGGATTCATCCCCTCTGTGACACTCACATTTTCAGTCTTCCGTCATCTCTTCTGCCTCTTTTCCAGAAGGAAAAGACCTAATCTCCTTAGTTGACTGTTGTGTAGAAGCCATCCCATACCTTTGAGCACCCTTGTTGCTCTTTCCTGAACCTATCCGAGTCTAGCATGTCCTTTTGGAGCTGGGAGGACCAGAACAACATGCAATATTTATGTTGTGGGTGCTCTGCGTATTTATCTAACGGATGCTGATGTTCTCTGCTTCATTTTATATTCCTTTTCTGATCACTCCTGATCTGATTGCACTGACCGCTACCAGGCACTGACCTGAGACTTCCATTGAACCATCTACAGAAACCCTAAGGTCTCTTCTCTGAGATAATGGTCAGCTCAGAGTCTATCACTTCATATGTGAGATCTGGTACAGTTTTCCCCATATGCATCACTTTAAATCTACATTCTACTTCATCTGCCGTATTGTTGCATAGTCACTCAGAATCATACAGTCCTTCTGTAGTTCTTCTCATCCTTGCTGCCCTTAACATATATCAGTACCCTTGCTGAGTATTGCCAGCAATATCCTGTCTTGCTGCTTACCCACCCCACTCACAAACACACTGAACAGCACGACTCACGCAGACACAGCTTCAACTGTGGGACCTTTTGGGGTCTTCAGCCCAACTCCCTGCTTGAAGCAGGGCTAAGTTCAAGGTCAGACCTCAGTTTGCGTAACCATGATGTCCCTCCCTGCAGGAACCAGCCCTTTTTCCTTACCCACTGTTCTCTGCCTTTCCACCATTACTGATCCACAGGAGAGTCCAAGCTGCTTAGTTTCTTCAAACACTTCAAGGGAGGAGCTCTGCCATAACACTTAGAGAAATCCAAACCAAATACATATCAGCTGGATCACCCTTATCCATACACATGTGGATTTTAGTGGAAGAATGCTGTTGACCCTGTGGGCCATCTGACTTGTATGATACAGCTGAGATGCCCAGCAGTATCCGACCTCTCCAAAAGCAAGCCAATAGGCTTCAATGGCCTTTTTCTGTATGCATAATCTGCTACTGATACCCCTGAGGAGGTTGGGAATCTATTCTCTGGGAATACCCAGCACCGCCACTGCTTTGACCTCCATTGACATTTGCACGGAGCAGAAATCTGTTGCCAACACCTACGCAAAAAGGAACACATCATCTGCCTTCAGATGGTAATACCTGGCCCCCAGATGCAATAAGCTGAGAGTTATTTTGAAAGTAGAGCTTTGGGCAGCAGAAACACCCAAGTCTCTTTCGACACCGATGTAACAAGAACAGTGGAGATCCCAGATCAAACAGCAGCAGGGAAGACCAAAGCAAGATGGAAACTAAAACGGAAAGATTCAGTGAAATGTTGGAATAATTTCAGAATTAGAGCAAGGCGGAAGTTAAATCAAGCGGAAGGAAAAGAGATCACGAAATCCTTGAGGCTGATGCACAGACGCTGTCCAGTTACAACACAAGAAGGCAGGCAAATGTCTATTTTCCTCATCTGTTTTGCTCTTTCTTTTGTGTTGTTCTTTTGTGTTGTTCTTTTTTAATTATTATTTAAAGAAGAAACAAAACAAAACCCAAACTGTTTTGCGGGGCATGTTTGCTACAAATTCCAAGAAAGATCTCAGTGTTAGCAGAGTTGACCAAACCCTCGACGGGGATTACACAACACTTTTCCCACACGCTGCAGCAAAGTCCAAACTGGAGCTGCCCCGTACATACACGGGAAGAGTTTCACCTTGTGCAGCTCAGATACCACAGTGATGGGTGCGGGGCATGAACATTAGGAGATAAGAGTTTTTGCCATGGTAACAGAGTTAGAATAACTGTTTTGTAGGAACCCTCCCTGTCTTGGCTCAGCTCCTACCATTTTAATGTTTCCTTTTGAATTAAACATGGGAAATTGAGAGAGGAATGAGCCACTTAGTTCAGATCCAGATCCAAAGCTTCCCCAAGCAGTGGGGGGGGTGGGGGAAAGAAAGCGCACTTTGGTTTTAGCTCTGCTTTAGTACAGAGCCAGCAGTGAGAAGGGGACAGATCTGCACAGGTTGAGTGAAAGCAGTCGATGACACACCTGGATGCCAAGAAATCTTCAAAATCCAACCCAAACCAGAGTATCTTAAAAATGGGAAAAATGTCTCATGCCAGCATAGCCACACAGATGCCACCCTCCCAGCTCCCATGGGATCTGCACTATGCAGATCTTCAGCAGGAGGTAGCACAAGCAGGTATCTGTCACGCTCCTGGTGACCAACAAGCCCTGTCCTTCTGCCACCCTCTCTTGCTCGCCACGTCAGAGCCCAACAGGGACAGCTGTGAAGATGAGAGCTGAGCAGGTTTGTTCAGAGCCGGGGGGGAACCAGGGGAGAGCTCAAGTTCCCATGCTGTTAATTAAATCATTTCCCTTATCTGACCTCATTGATTTCTGACGAGTGGCAGCACAGCTCACCGTCTTGCCTGCAATATTTGCAGTGATTAAAAGGAATTAGGAAGGAACTGCAACTGAAATTTCACACTGATCCGAAGGAATGCAGCTGTCTGCTAGAAAGGAAAGGATACTGGCACCATCCCCTGCTCTGGTAGATCAGAAGGCAGTGGGCTGGGACCAGCAGGAACCAGGGCTCCAGCCAGAGGACGTCTGCTGGTCATAGCTGTGGGGCTTTGCAGTCTTAGGGGTCTTACCAGCCACCCCCAGGCTGAAGCAATGCAAGATGCATGCTGTTCAGACATATTCCCATGCAGAAGAGCTCTTTTTTGGCAGGAAGATAGGACGGGATGTGACCTAACAGGTCTCTTCCATCCTTGACATCTGTGATGAGAGGTGGTGCCCTTGGAAGACCAAAGATGCTCCCTTTGAAGTCCATGGGATGTCTGCCAGGCACTTCACTGTCATCCACCAAAGACACGATCTTGGAGTTGATTCTCACCCAGGGCACAGGAGAGGAGTCCGGGGGCTGAGGCTGGGGAGCGGCTAGAGAAGAGCATGGGTGAGAGGGTCCTGCCATAAGAGAGGGTGCAGGGGATGTTCACCATGACAGGGCTGTGGGGAGAATCAGGAGCATCCCAGGGTCTTGAGCAGCATTAAACCAGTTCGCAGTACCGAGCATCTGGCCGAGAAGCTCTGTCATTATGGAGAAGAGCATGGTACAATTTGTATAAACATCCTCTGGACATGTACAGATAACGTCTGTAAAGTCAAGTCCACTCTGGTTTTACACTGCTCTCTTCCAAAGAAAGAAGGACATCAGGCCCTGGGTCCAGACCTCTGTGTTATCATGACATAAACGGGACTTAGCAGCACTGATTTGCACAGATCCCCTCTGCACAAGGGTCACGTACAGCAGAATTTGGCCCCTTGGCTACAGTGGGAAAGATGGGGAGGCAGACAAACGTCCGTATTTGTAACACAGCGTAAGCTAAGCCCTTCTGACAGCCGGCTCCTCCACAGCTCGCCATAAGCTGCTGAATTTACCTGTCTTCTAATTCATCTGGTTTATTTTTAGGCTGGGAGTTAAAACATGTCAGGGCCCCCCGGGAGAGCAGTTGGCTGCCTCTTCCCCGTATCCTTTCAGAGCACACAGTGCAACTTCACTGTCTCATTGTTTGTGCTGCGGCTCGTGCCAAAAAAGCTTCCAGAAGGTTCACATAAATGTCCACCGCTTAAGAGTTCTGGCGTTCTTACATCACTCTTTCCACCCCGGGATGAGTCAGATGCTTGCTGGGGTTAAGGCACCTTGGGGTAAAGGTGGCAGGTTGGGGTAGCAGGAGCGACGGTGCTCCTTGCTCGCCGGCCCTGAGTGCAGGGGAAACATCTCCCCTGCCTGTCACCACCACGTAATCTCTCCAGGGCTGGCATCTGCGGAGCTACTGGGAGAAGGAGAGATTAACAGCCTTGATAATCTGAAGGCCTCGTCCAGAACATCACCGTGTGTTTTCAAGACACGTTACTTCATGGAGCATGTTTGGAGCAGGCATTTTTCTCTCTGTGCGGTTTGGGGTGAACACACTTGGGTCCTCCTGCAGTCAGCCTCCTACTGGGCTGACTGGTGGGTTGCTGTGTTCACATCTGCCAGTAAAGGGCTTGGTTTCCCCGCCTTGCTCGCACAGTTATGTATGTGCCCCGCATCCTCCTAACATCCCAGGAGGGACGATGATGACGACTTGTATAGCTGTATGATGGAAGTCTTGCAAGCGTTGCTGCAGCGTCCTTTCACGGTCCTGCCAGACCCCTCCGGTGCAGCTGGCTTTCAGTGGGTGGATTTGGTGACCGTGGTAACCACACCATGGAAGTAGGGAGCTAAACAAGGTCCGTGAAGTGCCTGAGTCCAGGAGGGCCTCCAAGCCACGCTCCGCAGAATGAACTCAGGTCCCATGGGCTTATCACACGCCTCCTGCACGTCCTGTGACTTACAGCTACCAGACGGCCGGCTTTGCTGCACGCAGGACTGCTCCCACGCGCAGCAGCAAAGCCTGACGCGTGGCCCTGTTCCCCAAACACCGCTCCTCCTGCCCACGGCATGGAAGCAGACGGCTGCCACCGACGGCTCCTCCGTGCCACCAGCGTTCACTACACTGAACCCCACCTTCAGGGGAGCACAGCATGGGTTTGAACCCAGCACGGCAGGATCCTGCAAGCTTTATGGGTAAGTGGCATGGTGTTCAGGGGAGTGTTTTTGGATATGGTCCCAAGCACCAAGTTCTGCCCGATCCGTGGGCGTCACGGCGTCAGATGCTCTGCAGATCTCTATTCCGGCCAGCGATGGGCAGCTATTTTATACCACCGGTGTGGGAGGCTCTTGTCTCTCTGCCACCAGACTGCACAGCAAAGCATCCATCCAGCAGCCAAACCTAGCTTAAAAATGTCAACAAGAACAAAAGCAGCATCACTCAGGCGGGAGCACCAGTCCCGACCGAGGCGCCTTCTCCTCTCGGGTGGGTCCACACCGTCAAATAACCAAGCTCCCGGTTCACTCCCAGCTCCTGGCTGCCCCGTCGCTCGCATTGCAGGAACATGAGTTCACTCCTTGGAGCGAATGAATTGGCTGCCTCCAAACAAAACCTAGGTGTGGTGCTGGGTGAGTTCACCCCAGGGATCTCTTCCAAACAGCAGTCTGGTTAACGCTGCCCCAGGCCTGGCTCTGCTCTGGCTTGGATGCTCCTCCAGCACTATCCCAGGAAGTTTTGTATCCTCAAAGCCTCCTGCACATCCTCGGAGCATGCGGCTCATACCCTCAGTATCACACATGAAAAATATCACATTGCCGGGCTGCAGCAAAGCACTTACCTTATCGTAGGTGCTTTGAACCACCTCCCAAAATAGTAACTACACAGAGGAATATCACAGGAGGAAGCCCAGGGCCACCAGGTACAGGAAATCTCTTCTAAAAGGGGCCACCCCTGAGTAGGGAACACTTCCTTGGGTGACAGTTTAGCAGGGTAGCTGTCACCTCCATCTCTGAATGGGCCAAATTCAGCTGGGGAAGAGGAGAACAAGCTCCCCTGGAGCTGTGGCCACCAGCCATAGCTGGTTTTTCCTTGCTCCCTTGTCTCCAGCACAGGGGACAGAGCAAACTGGGACCAGGGTGGGATGCATTGCTTTGTGAACACAGGGACATGGGTCCAAGGAGACGCAAGTTGGGAACAAAGAGCCTGGGGGATGTGCTGCAGGGTAGCATCCCACCTCCCCGCCACGGGGACTGCAGCCTGGAGAGTAATTTGAGAGTGGCTGAAGGCAGGGAGCAGGGGCTGGACTCAAAGCCTGCTGGAAAAAAGCGGGCTCTTTCCTCCGATTTCAGCGGGAGCCATAAGAAAACACAGAGGTTAACTCAGGGTGGCGGCAGCAGGCAGAGCAAATACCTCCCGACAGGAACAGATTTGTATCAGAGGATAAAGTCAGTTAGCACAGGGAGCAAAGAAGACTCCTTCTTGGTGGCACACCGTAATTGTTTTCAGGATTTTGGTCCTTTTGTCAGGGCTCTTCCTTATTTTCTCTCCCCTTGCACTGCTCCAGGCCAGTATTTTGTCATCTTCTTTAGCTGTTAAGCCCCAGTGCCTGCCCGCTCTGCCCTGGCCATGCTCTAAATAACCACAGCATCACTCTGGACTGGCTCAAGCCACCGAGCTGCCCCATCTAACACCATGCTGCTTGATGGCAAGGCGCCTGGGATCGTGGGGGGAACGAAGCACCGGGCTGGGAGACCTGCTGAGCAGGTGATGGAGGAAGCCCTCAGCAGTAGGAACACAACCAACACCAGTTGTATACGGTGTTGGGTCTGCAAAGGTGACAAACCTCAGCTGCCTCTGGGCAGATGCGAAGAGGGTGAGCGTGTGATGATGCGTCCCAAAACCAGCCTCAGCCTCCAAGGGTTTGTGGTGAAGGCTATGCTCAAGCCACAGGTCCTGCCTGCGTTTAGCGCCCGGCTTGGTCCTGCAAACCCCTGTAGATGGCTCGCACCAATGCCACCCCACAGCCTTGAGGTTGCTGCCCTCCATGCCCTACCAGGTTCCTGGTGGGAGCGAGCGGGGTCTTTTCTGCACTGAGTTAATTACAAGCCACCGCAGTCACGTGCATCCCAGCAGCTCAAAGTGAAAGGACACTACTCAGGGAAAGACTCAGCTCCAGCAGCTAAAAAGCCCTATAAAACTCAAATATCTCCAGAACCCACAGGAGTGCAGAGAGTGAGCCTGTCAGCTGCTAAAGCAGAGAGCCTTGGTAATGCAGTGGTGAAAAGATTTAGGAAAACGCCAATGCACTTCAAAGGAAAATAAATGTCTGCGGACACATTTGCTCCCGGCGCAGACTCTAGCTCACTGAGGCTCGATGCGCTGCTTTCTTGAGGAGGAGCTGGACAGCAGTGCTCCAGAGAGAAAACAGATGTGCAAGCATAGGCAGGCTCCAGATCAGAGAGGCTGCTGCAGTTGTCTCCATCTATCGAGGGAGAGTTTGCTGCCACCTTAGGGTCTGTCAGCACAGCTGAAAAGCGTGATCGCGACCCTTGCGAGCGCAACGTACTGGTGGATGGTGGCTTGTTTGGGTGCCCGCTGCAGCCTGACCGCGGAGAGCCCAACAGGAGCAGACCTGGTGGCTAAGTCCACGCTGTAACAAGCTTCAAGCTTCTGCACTTGTGATGCTCTTGCTGCCAAAGGGAATTTGCAGACCAAAAGGGAGCTAGTGGTGCTAGTAGCAGAGGCCTGGCCTGGTTGGCAATTGCTCCGAGGACGTGCAGTGGTGTTGCCCCACCTTGTCTCCTCTGAACCACTGCACTGGCGCAGCCTCACGAACAGGAACATCCCCCAGCACAAGGGCCCTCGGGAGCGAGGAGGAGGTGACCTTGGGTTCTCATGAACTCAGCGCTGTGTCACTGCATCACCAGTGCTCGGGTTCGTTGACCGCCCCACAAGGGCAGGGAGCACAAGAGAGAACAGATGCAAGTGACAACCGGTCACGTCACTTTTTGCAACTCCGGGGGCATCCTGGAGCAGTGAGGACGGTGCGAGAGCCCGCACAGCAGCGCCTGCGTGGGTGTCCAAGGGCAGGAGATGGAAGGAGGAGGCAGGAGCAGCACCCAGGAGGGATGCTCAGAGAGGCAGCAGCAGAGGGGGAGCAAAGTACAGCAGAGGTGTTTCCACCTTTTCGGAGTGTTTTGGAGCAGGCACGTAGCGAGGCAGTGTTTTCCGTGGGGAACTACGCTGTTAGCCTCAAGTCCTCCACCAGCAGAAGACTTTGGCAAATGACACTTGGAGGATTCAGGGAGGAAACAAAATCTCCTCCAGACTGAATAGCTGAAGGCCACAAGTGCCAGGACTGAGGAGAAGGAGCTGCATCTCAGGAGCATCTGCTCTTCAGTCCCACTTTCAGCGTTATGACCCTTATGGTGAGAGATCCTGGTTCCTGGTGGCCATGACACAAAGGGGCAAGGACGATGGCAATGGCACGTCTCTCCCAACAGCAGGCTCTGCCTTCCAGAGCTGGCAGCTGCCCATCCATCTCCCACCTTGGAGGCAAGCTGGGGACAGCTAAGTGCCCAGAGACAGGGCTGGATTAGTCTCTTCTTGTGTGAAACAACTGTGGTCGGCTCTTCCTCCACCAAGAACTACAACAACAGCAACAAAAAGCCTTCCTGCCATCTGGAGAGCGAGCCTACACAAGCCGAAGCATGCGTGCCATATGTACGCAGCTGCGGCGCGCGGGGACGCCGCTGCCGCCCATCTGCCCAGCACGCTGCGTGCCAGTCGCTCGCCTTCGGGCAAGCTGCCGGGACGGGAAGAGCGGACATCCTGCGGAAAGGCACAGCTTGCCCTTCCTCCTCCTCCTCCTCCTCCTCACCTGGCATGGTCAGGTATCCTACAGCTTGGCCGCAGTGGGCCTGATCCTGCAACAGTTCGGGTTTCACATCTTGCATGTCACCAAGGATGGGCATCTCCAGCCCTATGCACCCAAGCAGGGTGGGGAAGGGGACGGGACCTGCGTGGGTGCTGGGTGCCGCCAGCTCCCGCACACCAACCCCTTCCCAAAGCAGGGGTGCGGGGCCGGCCGGCTGCAGCTGCGACACCGCTGTGCTCCTCGCTGGTCTGTGGGGAGGTATCAGTTTCAGTGCCTCAGGAAAAGGCTCCCAGCTGCTTAAGAGCCTGATCGGTGATGACAAGGAGGGGACGGAGGAACAACTGAGGAACAAGAAGCAAACCGAGGTCTGCGTGCAGCCTCGACGGCTGACAGCGCATGGGGGTTACGTCCTGCACAGGGCTGAGGGCCCTCTGTACACCGGGGAATGGGAAAAGACCGCGAGAGAAAGCCTCCCTAGTGCCTTCACCTCCCAAAACAAACCTCTCCGTACCCTCGCTTTACAGCCCCGCTGGCCGAGACATCGCAGAAAGCAATGTCCTCTCCTCTGATCCGACCCGCCTGTCAAAACCTCGCTGCCAGCACCGGTGTGAATGATTTGAGTGACAAGCCAGCGCTGCATGTATGTGCAATGAAGCTGACTGTCACCTGATGTCACGTACAGCACCAAGCACGCCGCTGGCAGCCCAGCGAGAAATGAATCCAAATGTCATCCAGCGCTGGTCGGGACAGCCAGCCCACCCCCCAGCAAATCGCTAGGAAAACCTCGCAGCAAACATTTCCTGGAGAATGATTTCTTTCTCTCTGCAGAGTGAATACAGCTCTGCCAGTATGTTCCAGTGCTGACCCCGGAGACTGGCTTTCATGGGAAGAGAGGACAGCAACTTGTTCTCCAGGCTTTTTGGGCTCCCAGCTGAGTCCAGGGCTGAAATGATTTATGGAGACAGGGCCAAGGCCAGGAATCTGAGGCTTTTCAAGAGTTGCCCATTTCCCAAAAGAGTGCGGCTTTAATTTGTTGCTTGCCTGACTTCTGCTTGAGGCTCAGCCTAGAACAAGATTGCCAGTGATTTGGGAAATCAGTGCTACTTCCCCTTGCGGTTTTGGTGGTGTAGATGTCTGTCCATGGAGAATTAGACTGACACTTCCAAGCGCGTTTCACACAGTCGCCAAAAAACCGAGATATGGAAGCAGCTTACAGAAACAAAATGTACTGGGTCTGGAGTTTGCATTTACAAGGGGCAGTCTCCCAGCACCAGAGGTACAGCATCCAGCACATCCTGGATTACTGCGATTATACCAGAAGCTGTCAGATCCCACCACCGCACCCTGATTAAAACCGCTCTGGTTTAGATGCTCATCAGCAGTTCTCTCCTGACACACAGCCTCTGCCTGCACTTCCTACCGAGGTGGGAGCTGGAAGTCTGCTTGCAGAAGTGGATGCCGGGGCAGGATTAACTCTTGGGGTGCAGCTATCCAGCACGCAGTGGTCATCGGAAAGGGCTGCAGGCATCACGGCGAGAGAACGCAGGAGATGGCAACAAGCAGAGCTGCTCTAAGCAGGACTGAGCCCTACAGCGAGCACACTCAGGGAATGGCTCGGATGGGTAAAGGCTGGAAAACGGTAGCCAAAAGCCTGCCTGCGTGCATCTGCGAGTCCCCCCATGCAGAGTGTTCCACTCCCACCGGGCTGGAGGGACCTGCCTGGGAGACCTGCTGCTCAGCATCTCTCACAGAGACTCGTCTGCAGCTCACAGCCCTCCAAGCCCTCTGCATCTCCTCCTTCCTAAACACCTGGAATAGTCCTGTCGGAAAGGCAAAAAAGCCAGGACAGCTGGGCGTTCAGTGTGATGGCAGATCTGCGTCCACCAGTGAGCTGTTACAGGGTGCCTACGCATGCAGAAGTACAGGGGCCATACTGGGGTCGGGCACTGATCTAATCCCCACGGGGAAGATACAAGAACCTCGATGCTGGGGTACGGCTTTGCTTCCTTCTCCAGATCTCTCCTCACCTTCCACGTGTTGGAGAGGTGATTGGGATGGAGGGATTTTGTCCAAAACATTGTTTACCTTTCAGAAACTCCACCCTGCCAGTGAGAACACCTCTATTATTCATTCACAGGAGACCATGAGGATTTTCAAGACCTCTCGAGAAGAAAGCCCGGCACTGTACACACTTCAAGCACACGCTGCAGTAAAGATCACGGGAAACTAACTGGGAATGGAGCACAGCTTAACTCAGCTATTCCTGGCAGAGTGCTGAAAGTTTCAGAGGTGGCTGCGGGAACCCCAAGGGGCCTTAGGGGCCAGGCATCCTGCACAGGAGTCAACGGGAGCGCGTCGCTGCCCGAGTTCCCAGTGGTCCCCTTGGGGCAGCCCACCCCAGCAGGACAGCCAGCGAGCGCACGTGCTCCGAGGGCAGGAGCATCACCCCAGCCCGCAGCCGGGGCACGCGCCTCCCTTCGCCCGGGCTGTTCGCTCGGAGGGCTTTTTCAGTTGGCTTTCATTTTCCTCCGAGCCATTCTGCCTCCGGGGGAAAGGTCCAAAAGTTTCTGACCGCGAGCAAATTGAAAGCCCTTATTTATTTATCCTTATTGTTAGCATAGTTCTAGGGCTGGGGCTTCCAGGCGTTTTCAGCCGGCTTCCCCTTCTGCCAGGCGCCCGCTCCAGGGCCGCCCGCCNGGCCCGCCCGCCTCCCTGGGCTCACCCGCACCCCACGGCGGGTGCTTCCCCCCCGGCCCGCTGCGGCAGCACCCCTCGGCCTTCCCCGAAGGCGGCGGCAGCGCCGGGGACGCACCGCACACGCACGCCCGAGTTTTGCACAAAGCGGCGCCCGGCGGGCGGCAGGTACCTGCTTCCGCAGCGCCTCGAAGGCGGCGCTGATGGTGTGGACGCGGGTCCTCTCCCGGGCGTTGGCCAGCAGCCGCCGCGTCTGCTGCAGGGCTTTGA